>PVLC010023568.1:0-11451 GCA_004027655.1 Graphiurus murinus
TGCGCTGAGGTGATGTGCTGGGACAGACCCCAGACCTGCGGGCGCTTATGCTGAGCTCCCCACGCGTTCTGGTCTCCGCCTGGGTGCGGCGTGGAGTGCCGGGGGTGCTGTGTCCTGGGGTTTGCTGTTCTCAGCGTCTGGGTGATCCCCACGGCTCCTGGTCCTGTTTTCCCACAGTCTATTTTTTCGCTGTAGAGCCTGGCTGCTATTCGCCCCGGCAGCGCCGGGATGGCGGGGGTCCGCGCGGCGCGCGGTGGCGACCTTTGTTGTCCCGCTCTGCTTTCTTGATCTTCTTTATTTGTTTGTGCTTCAAATTTCGCTTTTTTTTCCTTCTGTTAAAAAGTTCTTTTTATGGTAAATTTAGATCCAAATCACAGCGTTTGTGGAAAGACGATTCACTAAGTCGCCATCTTGGATCCCCCCATGTTGAACATTTTTAATGGGCATTTTTTAATTGGTCATTTGTTTATCTTATTTTGTGAAGTGTCTATTCAATTCAGTTGCCCATTTCTTTTTTTTTTAATTTAATTTTTTAGGGTAGTCTTTTAAGTTCTTTGTATATTCTAGCTAGTAGTCCTCTATCAGAGATCTTCTCCCACTACATAGGCTTTCTCTTTAGACTTTTGATGGTTTCCTTCGATATGCAGAAACTTTTTAGTTTAATGCCATCCCACTTTTTAATTCTCGTTTTAATTTCCTGAGCTTTGGGGGTCTTGTTGAGGAAGTTTCCACCTGTGCCTATATGTTGGAGTGTTGAATCTATACTCTCCTCTGATAGCTTCACTGTCTCTGGTCTAACTTCCAAGTCTTTAATTCCTCTCCAGTTAACTCCTGTGCAGGGTGAGAGATAAGGATTTAGTCCCATTTTTCTACAAATGGATAATATTTCCCCAACACCATTTGTTGAAGAGGCTGTCTTTTCTCCAATGTATGTGTCTGGAACCTTTGTCGAAAATCAATTGCTATAAGTGTGTGAATTTGTGTACCTTCTATTCTGTTCCATTGGTATATGTGTCTGTTTTTTTGCAAGTACCATGCTGTTTTTATTACTAGAGCTCTGTAGTATAATTTGAAATCAGGAATTGTGATGCCTCCTGCATGGCTCTTATTCCTGAGAATTGCTTTGGCTATTCTGGATCTTTTGTTTCTCCATATGAAATTTATGACAGATTTTTCTAGGTCTATGAAGAATGACATTGGTATTTTGATAGAGATTGCATTGACTCTATAGATCACTTTTGGTAGAATGACCATTTTGATAATATTTATTCTGCCTATCCAAGAGCAAGAGAAATCTTTCAATCTTCTTAGATCTTCAATTTCTTTCTTTAGGTTTTATAATTTTCATTGTAGAGTTCTTTTACCTCCATGGTTAGGTTTATTTCTAGGTGTTTTATTGGTTTTGAGGTTATTGTGAATGGAATTGTTTTCTATATTTCTTTCTCAGTGGAATCATGGTTGGCATATAGAAAAGCTATGGATTTTTTTAAGTTGATTTTGTATCCTACTATTTTGCCAAATTTGTTAATTAGCTTTAATAGTCTTTTGGTTGAGTTTTTTTGGGTCTTATAGAAATAGGATCATGTCATCTACAAATAAAGATCATTTTAATTCTTCTTTTCCTATTTGAGTTATTTGATACCCTTCTCTTGTCTTATTTCTCTGTCAAGAGTTTTGAGGACTATATTGAAAAGGAGTATTGATAATGGGCATCCTTTCTTGTTCCTGATTTTTAAGGGAATTCCCAGAGTTTTCCCCCATTCAATATGATGTTGGCTTTGGGTTTATTATATATTGCCTTAATGATGTTAAGGCATGTTCCTTCTATTTTGATTTTCTGAAGTGTTTTTAACATGAATGGGTGTTGAATTTGATGCTTTTTCAGCATCTATTGAGATGATCATGAGATTTTTGTCCACAGTTCTATTTATGTGGTGAATAACATGTATTGATTTGTGTATGTTGAACAAGCCTTGCTTTCCTAGGATGAAACCAGCTTGGTCATGGTGTACACAAAAATGTTTTTAGAAATGAAAAATTAAAAAAAATAATTTAAAAGTGTGATGCTTGGCTTCAAAAAAAGCATAGCAGTAGATCCAAATACACATAAGAATTTGATATAGTAGGGCATTATGGCACACACCTGTAATCTCAGTACTTGAGAGGCTAAGACAGGAGGGTCACAGGTTCAAGGCCAGCCTCAGCAACTTAGTGAGACTCTGTTTCAAAGAAATAAGGCTGAGGTATAGCTCAACAGTAGAATGCCTCTGGTCTCTGGTTTCAATCCCCAGTACCAAAAAAAAAAAAAAAAAAAAAAGAGTTTAGCATATTTTAAAATTGTCATGTCAAATAATGGAGAGTGTAAACATTGTATCTTTTTCAGCTAGCTTAAAAAAATTTTTTTTTTGTGGTACTGGAGATTGAACTCAAAGGTATTCTACCTCTGAGCTACACCCATAACCCTTTTATTTCTTATTTGAAACAGGGTCTTGCTCAGTCTCCCAAGTACTGGGATCATGTGCCATCATGAATACTTCTTTATCCTGGTGAATAGCCTAAGTGTCTGAACCATAAATGGGTTTCCCTCTCACAGGAAACCTGTTAGTACTGGTAGATGCCCAATAAGTCTTGTCTGGCCTGTGTCCACTTTATTCATACTAAGACAGGAGAAGAGTTAGGTTCATGTGTGCTAGTGACATACAGAGGAGGTTGCACAATAAAACACATGAGATCGCAGGCTCAGTTCCTATTGTTTACCAATTCCAGAGAGAAGAGGGTAGTGTGCCTCAAAGGACCAACAGGAATGAGGGAGCCCTCTGGAACTGGAATTACTGGTGTGGGTAACACTGGCAGTATTTTTCAATTTTGCAGTGGGGTCTTGCTTGGTTGCTGAAAGCCTCCCCAAATTGCTGAGGTTAGCTGTGAACTTGCAATCCTCCTCTTAGCCTCCCTAGTACTGGTATTACAGGTGTGTGCCATCACACCTGACTTTTTTTTTCTTTAAATAATAGTCACTCTAACCAGAGTGAGATAATATTTTATTGTAGTGCTGATTTGCATTTTCCTGATGGCTAACAATACTGAGCATTGTTTTTCATGTATTTGTTGGCCATTTGAACTTCTTTTGAGAAGTGTCTATTCAGATTGCTTGCCCATTTTTAAATTGGATTATTTGGTTTTTGTCAAGTTTTTTTAGTTCCTTACCTCTAGATATTAATCATTTTCCAGATGAATAGTTGACAGATGGGTTGTTTTTTCACTTCGATGTTTCCTTTTCTGTTCAGAAGCTTTGTAGTTGATTGTAATCCTTTTTTGTCAATTTCAATTTTTCTTTTCTGGGCTTTTAGGATCCTAGCCAAAACATCACTGTCTTGAAGTATTTCTCCTATGTTTTATTTGAGTAGTTTCATAGATTCAGATCTTTAGGTCTTTATTTTGAGGTGACTTTTATACAGAGTGAGAGATAGTAATTCAGTTTCGATCTTATACATATGGATATTCAGTTTAGCCAGTATAATTTACTGAAGAGTTGTTCTTTCTTTAGTGTATGTTTTCCACTCCTTTGTTGAGAATCAGTTGACTGTAGATGGTTGGGGTTCTTTCTGACATCCCTATTCTGTTCCATTGGTCTTTGTGCCTTATTTTCATGCCAATACCATATAGCCTATTTATTTATTTTTTGTGGTATTGGGGATGGAACTTGGGGGCATTCTACCTCCGAGCTACAGCCTCAGCCCTATTTTTTTATTCTTTATTTGGAAACAGGGTCTCACTAAGGGCCTCTCTGGCTGGGACACTGTATGTCATCTTCTCCTGCTCAAATAGATTTATATCATTGGCTACACTGCTTTTCAGGACTTTGGACATAGACTTATACTGCCAGCTTTCCTAGGTCTCCAGCTTTCAGGTGGAATATCATGGAGCTTTCTAAGCCTACATAATCATGTGAACCAATTTGGAACCAATCCCCTGCAGACACCAATAGATGACTATACACACACAGGGAGGGAGGGAAGGAGAGTGTTCCAGTCGACATTCTTGCAGCTATAATCTGAAAGACTGAACATGTAATGTAGAAGAAAGAAGATTTATTTTCTTATGGTTTGGGCCTGGTACATGTGAGACTGGGGATCACAGATCTCAGGGCATGGTGGCAGGAGTTGGAGAGAAAGGAGAAAGAGGGGGGCGGGAGAGATAGCACATGTGCTGTGCTCCTCACAGAGTGGAGGCTGGAAGCAAGAGAGTGGGGGGCAGATCTATAAAATCCCCAAGGTGGCACCCACAGGGACCCACTTCCAGTCACACCCTACTGGCCTGGGTCTCCACCCAGATAATTCCATTACAATAGATTTATCCAATGCTGGGATTACAACCCTCATGACTCAATTACATCAGCTCCAAACATTATTAAATGAGCTCTTTATGGGACATTTTATATCTAACTATTATATATATATATATATATATATATATATATATAGAGAGAGAGAGAGAGAGAGAGAGAGCGCTATTATGAGATTCCAAAATCACACATCCTCATAATCTTTCTCTAGCTGTCCATTGGTGTCTGCAAAGCATTGGTTCTAGGAACAAACTCTACCAATGCCCAAGTCTTTCCTTATATAAAAATAGCATGGTATTTGCAAATAACCTATAAACCTGCTCCCATAGATTTAAAATTCTTTCCAGATTACTTATAATAGTGAATACAATTTATTAAAATTAGTTATATAGTCATTATACAATTAGCTATATAGCCATTACACTATATGGCTTTAGGGAATAAAGAAAAGGAAAAAAGTCTGTATGTATTCAGGATTTTTTTTTTTTTTTTTTTTTTGCGGTACTGGGGATTGAACTCAGGGGCATTCTACCTCCGAGCTATACCCCCCAGCCCTATTTTTTATTCTTTATTTTGAAACAGGGTCTCACTAGGTTGTGGAGAGCCTCACTAGGTAGCTGAGGCTGGCTGCGAATCTGAATCCTCCAGTCTCAGCCTCCCAAATGCTGGGATCACAAGCATGCGCCACCCCGCCCAGCTCCAGGCAGAATTTTTTTAGTACCTTTGCTCCTACCATTAGTTTGTGGTGGTGTAAGTGTAGATTTGCTTTAATCTTTAAAAAAATATACTGGCGCTACCTTGCTTATTTTTTTCTACAATAAAATGTATCAGATAAAAAAATTTATGGTTTTTTGGTATCACATCTCAATTTTTAAAATTAATACAAACAGTGGGTTAAACGTTTCAAATCTTGAACCCATGTTAAATTTTATCATGTGTAGTCAAAGTACATAAACTTATGTTCTTTGAAAGAACATCCTGATGTGGACAACATGCTATTTGGGATATTCCATTTTTTATTTTTAAATACTATGTTTATTATATTAAAAAACACTCCCTAATCATGGCATCATACTTCCATGAGGTAGGTGCCAAACTATTTTGAATAGAGCAATATTAGACATATTGATATTTTAGGCATTTTTTCTAGTTTTTAAAATACACTCTGGTTGTTAATTTGGGTTTCTGCTTATTTCAGATGAAGTTAAAAATGCTTCTAAGACAGAGTAGAAGGAAGAAAATTTAGGCAGGAAGGAGACATTGGGAAGGAAAGGAAAAATATAGTTTTAAAATCTGGAGAGCTCTAAGCTAAATCCACCCTATAGGGTGTGCTCAAGTCTTAGGGAGAAGTTTCATTTTGGCCCACATCTTTAATCCCCTGGACCTGAGATTCAGGACAAAGGTCCGACCTCAGCCAGTGACCTCCCATTTTCGAAACCTGAGAAAGGAGGAGGATCCAATTCCTGTGCCCACCCTTCTAGGAATGCCCACCTATCAACCACCTATACCTGTGAGAGGGAGGTCCAGACTGCTTCTGTGCCCACCCCTCTTAAAAGTTTATATAAGGACTGAAAGAGACTGAAAAGCTCTCTCACCCTCCTGCTCCTGGGGCCTGGAGACCTCCGCTTACCTGTTTTCCCTTAGTCCCTTGCTTTTCCTGAATAAATTCTTACCTTTTGTTACTGACTGGCACGTGTTAAAATTCTTTTTATCACGGAGGCCAAGGACCCATGAGTGGGACCGTGTTATCCCGCAACACTTCTATAAAGTACACAATACACTAAAATTAATGAGAAAAAATACACATAAGACTTTAGATTTTTATTGTCATTTTGTTAACGGATGGTCTTCCTATGTATGAAAGGGTGTATCTCCATTTATTCAACTAATTTTAACATCTCAAAGAATATATTTCCTTTTGAATTGTGTCCACTTTCTGATAAAGCTACCATTTTCCTGTGTTGCTTTCATTTTGATTTTTGTGTGTGTGTGTGGTACTGGGATTGAAACCAGGGGCATTCCACCTCTGAGCTACACACCCAGTTCTTTTTATTTTTTATTTGTTTATGAAACAGAGTCTCACTAAATGGCTGACAGCCTCGCTAGTTGCTGAGACTGTCCTGGAACCTGAGACCCTCCGGTTTTAGCCTCCCAAGTGCTGGGATCTCAGGCGTGCACCACCCTGCCTGGCTGCTGTATTGATTTTTATGAACTCGCTTTCTTGTCTCCGAAGAAACGACAGTGTCAGATACTGTCTCTTACTGTGCGGATGGGATCCTTAAAAGAAGTTAGGACTTGCCTTTCCTGGACAGGTGGCAGTCTAGGCGGCTCTGCGAGGGTGACAGCCCGCTCCGCCGGGCCGCAGCCGCTTCCGGGCGCCCCCACCTACGCAGCGCGGGCGCGGGGCCTCCTGGGAAGTCAGCGGCGTGGTGCGCATGCTCCGCGCTGTGGTGGCCCCGCGCTGAGGCGGCCCCACCTCCCGGGTTTCCTCAGACCTCAGGGCGCCGAGGGGACGCGCTTTTCGGCGGCCGGTGCGGAGCACCCGGGTGAGCCTGAGGGCTGGACGGGACCCGCCGGGGAAGCAGGGCAGGAGGGAGGAGCCCGCGGAGCCCGCGGAGCCCGGGGCGCCAGGACTGGAGGCTGCGGAGGGTGTGCGCGTGCGCGGGGAGGCGCCGGGCCTGGGAGGGCGCTGTGCGGCGCAGAGGCCGCTCTCCTGCTGTTTCCGCTGGGTCTCCATCGGTTCCCTCTGCAGCCCTGTTCATCAATGCATGTTGGCTTGTGCTGTTCGTCTGTCCTGATTCCTCTAGCATTCGGGGAGAATCTTCAAGAGTTATTCATTTTGTTTCATTTGATATGAGTTTGTTTTTTTTTTAAATTTCTGAATGTTGGTGATTTTTTTTTGTAGTTTTTAGGGTTTTTTTCATCGTTTAGTTTTTAGGTGTTTCTTCATTGTTTGTTAGTGGCAAAAACTACAATTCACATCTCCTGACATCCAAGCCAATACTTTCTACTTTTTCACACAGGTTAAAGGAGGTTCCTTATAAGACATTTTTTTAGTAACATCAACAAAGTTAAATTTAGAAAGGGGCTTATTTTTGCCACGAAGCTTCGATTTTTTATTTTTATTTTTTGTCTTTTTGTGGAGTCAGTAACCAAAGGTTAAACAACATTAGTAGGAAAGCTGACAGACAACTTAGTCCAGAATAGTTTTTAAAACCGTTTTAATGAAGTGTTAGTGTTCCTCTGTTAGGTGTATTAAACAGTATTATCGTTTTAACTATTTTATGATTACAAAGGAAAATAGTGCTGTTAAAATCTTAGGAAGCAGATATTAGCTTTAAGTCAGTTTAAAAAAAAAAGTGCCCAAGAACTACATGATTATATTACAGTCATGTTATTCTCCCACAAGGGGACATTTTATCTAGTGGGTGCATGTAACTTTGGGGGGGATACTGGGGGTTGAACCTAGGTACATTCTACCTCTGAGCTGCACCTCTAGCTCCATTTTATTTTTTATTTTCAGACAGGGTCTTGCAAAGTTGCTGAGGCTGGCCTCTAACCTGCAATCCTCCTGTCTCTACCTCCCAAGTACTGGGATTAGGGGTGTGTACCAGAACGTCGTCGGGCACATGTAACTTTCCAGGGTAGAATTCAGAGCTGCTAGGCAGGCCTAATCTTTCATGACGTCATTCCCCTTCTTCTAACTCAGCTGTTGTCTTCAGAGTTGTCAGCATCTTTCCAAGAACAGTACAAAATGAACAAGGTAAGTTGTTTAATTATTCATCTGTCACTTTATTTTACAGTGGACTTCGTGAGATTTGTAAGAGTTAATATGTTAAGATGAAAAATTAGATAACCCAATTTCACAGAAAATATTAACAGATCAGTAATGCCACTTTGGCATGTTGATGCCTATTAATCATGTGTTCTTAGAGTCATTCATGTGAGCAGCAAATATGTCTCATGTTTCTGACAACCATGGCAGAAAGGAAGATACTGAATTTTGAATATAGAAGGTTGATTTCTCTGAAAACAGACTTCCTTTAAATATCTTTATTGGTTATAACATAGGGACACATAATGAATAACCTTCCAGTAATAGCTGTGAAATGAATGCAGTCTGTTACTTTAAACTCTTCTTCATTGGTAGTAAAATTGCTGGCATGACGAGCATGTATCATCACGCCTGGCAAAACAGATTATTTATAATTTTAGAAATAAAGTTAGTCTTATTCCTAAAATTAATATATAAATTAATAACAGTGAACAAAAAATAAGGTATAAAATTGGAAAAAATAGTGAATAGGGGTGCCAGTCAGTGACTGAGCATGTGCCTGACATGTATGAGGCCCTGAGTTTAATCACAGCACCACACAAGCACACACACAAAGAACTGGAAAACACACACACACACACACACACACACACACACACACACACAGCATCATCATTTATAGAGTACATGTTTGTATATATAGAAAATCCAAACTAAGCCAGGCATGGTGGCACACGCTTGTAATCCCAGTACTTGGGAGGCTGAGACTGGAGGATCCGGGTTCGTGGCCAGCCTCAGCTACTTAGTGAGGTCCTCCACAACTTAGTGAGACCCTGTTTCAAACTAAAGAATAAAAAATAGGGCTGGGGGTGTAGCTCAGAGGTAGAACGCCCCTGGGTTCAATCCCAAGTACTGAAAAAAAAAAAAAAAGAAAATCCAAACTAACATATAGATGAATTTTCTGATGTAATAAGATAGTGTAGAAAGATTGTTGGCTATGAGGTCAATATACAATAAATAATTCCATGTATCAGCAACAACAGAAATAACTCTAACAATAACTGCAAGAACTCTATATAAAAATCTTTAAATTATTGAAAATACAATATACTTAAATATTAATATGTTCATAAATTAGAAGATTCAATATTAAAAGGATAAGCAATTCTTCTCAAAGAATTTCTTTATCTACAGAATCAATTCAACCCCAAAGAAAGTCCCAGTAGGCTATTTTATGAGTACTAGTAATATTTATATAGAACAGGAAGTTCAAATGACCATGAAGAGCCTGTATACTGTTGAAGCAGAAAAAATTGAGTTAAGACTTACACTACTAGATCAAGACAGTTACCAAGTGTGGTCCTGGCACAGAAGAAACCAACCAACCAATAGAACACAATAGTCCCAACACATTGCAGACATTAAAGTATGTACAACTTATGACAAATATCACAATGCTAAACACTGAGGAAAAGTTGGTCTTTTGAAAAGTTATTCTAGGTAAACTGTACAAAAAAAAAAATAATAATAACCTGACATTTATCTCATACAAAAGCAAACCCAATTCCAATGAAATAGGCATAAATGTGACAGCCAAAATAGTAAATATTTTTAAAAGAGATGCTTGGAAGGCTGAGACAGGAAGATTGCAGGTTGGAGGACAGCCTCAGCAACTTAACAAGATCCTCAGCAGCTTAGTGAGGCCCTGTTTCAAAATAAAATAGTAAAAGTAAGATCAGTCAGTCACAGAAAGTGAAGGGTCATATATTTTCTCTCATGTGGAAGCTAGGGAGTAATTGGGATACTAGAGGGAATTAGATAATGGAGGAGAAACTTCAGTGGAGAGAGGGAAGTGGGTTAGGGAAAGGTGGGGGAGGGGGAAGAGAGAATTAACGAAGGAAACACTTCCATTGATAGTATGTGCATATGTGAGAATGCCAATGCCCATCTCAGTATCACGTGTGGGGAAGGGGGAGTGGGCAGGGAGTTAGGGGAATGCCCACTAAGAGCTGTGTGCATGTATGTCACTATCTTTATGAACTACATTATGATGTGAGACTACAATGCACCAATACAAGTATAAAGTAAATAAAATAGAGCTGGGGATATAGCTCAGAGGTAAAACATCCCTGGGTTTAATCCCTAGTACCACACACACACACTCACAAACACACACACAGATAACAAAAGGGATTATCATCACTTTAGAATAGGAAAATTAATCCTAAACAAGACAATAATCCTATTAAATTTAATAAACTAGTCATGGGGTTGGTAAACTTTCTGTAAAGAAATCAGACATTTAAATGTTTTAGGGTTTTCAAGCCAGATCTATTCAACTCTGCCACTGAAACCTCACGCTGTATGGAAATGAATGAATAAACAAGGAGGTATTCAGATTGTGAGAGCAGTACAGGGATCCTTAGACTGATGCTGTTTGTTTTGATCTGTGTATTAGCTATAGGGGCCTTGAATTTGTAATGATTTCAGTTCTATTCTTAAGATATGCAGGCTTATTTACTTAGCTGCTTACACATATAAAAAGAAATTTATAAATTTAAACTATATTTTCTTTTTCTTTTTTTTAATTAATTGGTGCATTGAAATCATACATCTATGTTAGGTACAAGCTGACAAAGGCATATATGCACATGTTTCTCACTTAACCCCTTCCCCAATTCCCACCCCACTCCCTCGCCCTCCCTCCTCAAGTTCAGTTTAGTGATTGACTTTGATATATTTGTACATCATGTGCATTAGATTGCCCCCCCATTCATCACCTTCAGTTATGTCAACTTCTTTGCTTATCCAGGGTTTCTCCTTTTTCATGTAGAGTCCCTCTTATGGAAGGTTTTTATATCTCCGTCAATTTTGAGAGAGAGTTTTGCTGGATATGAGAATCTTGGCTGCAAGTTATTTTCCTTCAGAGTTTGGAATGTTACTCCAGCCCCTCCTGGCTTTCATGACTTGATTTGGGAGGTCTGGAATAATTCTAATTGGTTTGCCTCTAAATGTCACTTGGCCTTTTACTTTTGTTGCCTTTAGAATTCTCTCCTTTGCCTCTACATTAGTCAACTTGATTATTATGTGGCATGATGGACCTCTTCTTTGGTCTTGTCTAAAGGGGGTTCTATATCTTTCCTGTACCAGTGTGTCAATTTCTCTATGTTTGGAAAATTTTCTGATATTACTTCTTTAAAAAGATTGTTTATCCCAGCATTCGGGAGGCTGAGACGGGAGGATCCGGGTTCGCGGCCAGCCTCAGCTACCTAGTGAGGCACTCCGCAACTTAGTGAGACTCGGTTTCAAAATAAAGAATAAAAAATAGGGCTGG
>PVLC010023568.1:11551-25630 GCA_004027655.1 Graphiurus murinus
AAAAAAAAAAAAAAAAAAAAAAAAAAAAAAGATTGTTTATTCCATTAGTTTCAACTTCTAATCCCTCTTCTATGCCTATTATTCTTAGGTTAGCTCTTTTAAAATTGGCCCAGATCTCATCCATGTCCAATTCATACTGTCGATTTTTTTTCTAAATTATGTATAATGGATTCATTTTTGGAATGGTCATCTTCTAAGAGTGATATTCTATTTTCCATGTGGTCTAATCTACTGTTTATAGTTTGTATTGATGCCTTCACTTCAATTATTGCATCTTTCACTTCGTTCATTTCCTTCATGGCTTCTCTTTGATTCCTGTTCAGGGTGTCAGATTCTTTATTTATTGTTCCTTTATTTCTTTCCAGCTGTCTCTGCATTCTTTCTGGAAGTTTTGTATCGTTTCTACTACTAAAGATCTGAATTGCTCTTCTAGTAATCTCTGCCATTCAGTGTTGTTGAGTTCTCTTATTGTGGGGTTGTGGTGTCTCATTGTTTCTTTGCTATTTTTCCTCCCCATGGTTTCCCTGTTCTTAAATTTATATCTTTGCTGCTCTTGCACGCTTTCTCGTCCAGTCTCTGCAGTGGGGGTTTAGAGGTGTCCGCTGGTATATACAGGGACAGGTTGTGTTCAGTGGTAAAGGTTGGGTGAGAAGTCACAGTGATGAAAGCAAGAATAGGGTAAAGTAGAGGGTATGGTCCAGTGGAATAAGAGGTTGAGTGTGTTGAGGTGATTTATGGTAAAGATTAGAGATAGTGGATATGTCGGGGGATTCTGGTAGTCAATGTAGAGTTTTAGGTTTGGTAGTATGAGATGGTCTTGATATGAGACAGGGAAAAAAGGAAAAAGAAAAAGTGTTGAGGAGAAGAATATAGATGGGAGAGAGGGAGGGAAGCTTTTAAAAGGGATAAAGATGAGAGTCAACAAATGAGCAAAAAATAGCAAAGCAACCAATCATCCAAAGAAGCATAAATAAATCAGGGCAATACAAAATGAAAACAGAGTAAAAACAAATAAAACAGAACACACACACACAAAAACCCCCAAACCAAAAAACAACAAGAAACAAAAACCCTGCTAGTTTGTAAGTACAGAGCTGAGTTGGCCTCTGCAGCCCTTTTGGGTCTGCATATCCAGCTTTTAAGTATCTGCTTACTCTATTAGATATTCGAGCATGTCTCCGGCATTCTTTTTTGCTATCTCTGTCAGTGCAAGCAGTGAGTTCTGCTGATGCCTTTCCTCTGCAAGCTTGTGTCTCTGAGCTCTCCTCAGGCTGTCCGCGTCTCTCTCTCTCTGTTTGCTGGTGGCAGGAGTGCAATCTATATGCCGGGCATTTTCCAGTGTTCCTGGAAGGTCTCTATGCTCTGTGTGCACTGGGACCGTCCTGCACTTCTGCTCCTATCCAATCGCTAGAAGGGCGGGTGACTGAATCTGTCCTTTGTATAAGGGGTCCCTGCACCCTGGGAGTACAATTTAACTTACAGATCCCTGCTGCTCTGGCTCCGGGGGGGGGGGGCTATCTGGGGTGTCCTTGCTGTAGGCTTAAGATGGTTGCCCCAGGTGTTCTTGATCGCTGTTGATCCTGCGGGGATATGCCGCCTGATTAGGGTAGTCGCTCACTCCACTTCTGGTCGCTGGGGGCACAAGAGGTTGTTGGGGGTCTTGGTTGGAGGTCTTGGTGCTAACAGACCCTGCTCTAGGTGGCTGGCAAAAAGGTGGCCACCAGTTCGTGGCACACACCACTGTCACCCCCGCTACAGCTCCTTTGTTCTCCCTGGGTTCTGTTCAGCTGCTTTTGTTGCTTTGTTCACTTTTTTTGCTGCTTTTCTTTTCTTTCCTGTCAAGAAGCTGCTTTTGCAGCAGTTTTGATTCAAGCTCTGCAGTGCAGTTGGTCGCTGCTTCGGCTCTGGAGGGAGAGGTGAGCTGGGGTGGCCGTGCCGCGGTCGTACCATGTGTTCCAGTTCACTGTGGAAGGTGGGGGGATACGCCGCCTGGTTAGGATGTGGAGTCCTGGAGTTGCTTACTCCACGCCCAGTCTCTGGGTACACAGCCAGGTGGCCAGCTTAATGGCTGCTGTCACTCTGCGGCGTGGCGCTGCTGCCACGTGGTCGGGCTCCTTTGCTCTCCCTGGTCAACTTTCTGGGGTGTCTTTGGCTGTAGTTCAATTTTCATTGCTTTGTTAGCTTTTTTGTTGCTTTTTTCCTTCCATCAAGAAGCTGCTTTTATGGCAGATTTGATTCGAGTTCACAGCGCCTGAGGAGAGGTGTTTCACTCACATGCCATCTTGGGCTCTCCTTACATTTTCATTAATTGATCAAAGACTAAATCAAAAAGGAAATTGAGGGCTGGGCACAGTGATATGTGCCTATAGTTCTAGGTACTCAGGAGGTCGAGGGAAAAGGGTTGCTTGAGCCCAGGAGTTAGGACCAGCCTGAGCAACACAGCAAGAACCTGTCTCTTTAAAAAAGAAAAAGAAAACCTGGGTAGAAAAACTAAAAGAAAAAAAAATTAAATATTACTGCTTGAATTCTGCAACTAAAGTAATATTTAGAAATTTATATCCTTAAGTGTATATACTAAAAAAAGCCTTAACTCATCTTAAACAATAACAACAAAAACTTAGAAAAGAACCTATAACCAAGATTGTTGAAGGAAACAATAAAGATAAAAGTGTAAGCTAATAAAACTTAAATGCAGTAAAGGTCAATGAAACTGAAGTTGGATCCTGAAACTGAAGTTTGATTAAATTAATCAAATAGGGAAGATAAAAAATAACTTGGGAATAAAAAGTGACAGATTAAATATCTTTAGGAAAAGAATATTATGTACAATTTTATTGAGAAATACTGACAAACAAAATTATGCAGAACTTAACACTTCCTCACCTAAAGGGTTTATACTTGGAATCTGTATGTAACAGTTCATTTGAAGCAGATACACAGTTTGAAAATTGACAAACTTGAGATCTTTTTTTTTTTTTTTTTTTTTTTTGCGG
The DNA here is from genome assembly GCA_004027655.1 of Graphiurus murinus. Taxonomy (NCBI): domain Eukaryota; kingdom Metazoa; phylum Chordata; class Mammalia; order Rodentia; family Gliridae; genus Graphiurus; species Graphiurus murinus. The sequence goes on from PVLC010023568.1 coordinate 14,545, forward strand.
TACTGGGGATTGAACTCAGGGGCATTCTACCTCCGAGCTATACCCCCAGCCCTATTTTTTTTATTCTTTATTTTGAAACCGAGTCTCACTAAGTTGCGGAGTGCCTCACTAGGTAGCTGAGGCTGGCCGCGAACCCGGATCCTCCGGTCTCAGCCTCCCGAATGCTGGGCAAACTTGAGATCTTGAATCTGAGTCTGTGGCTAGTTGCCTGCTTTTCTGGATGAGGGAGAATGAGAATCGCCAACTTGGTAGTTGAAATGTGAAAATTGCTTGCTAGTAAGGATATTTGAAGTTTCCTCAGTAGTTGGTAGTTAGGGGCATATGCTGTTGAAGATGACCCAACAAGGTATGTGAACTCTGTTGGTAATTTTGTCAGATTACTTCACATTACTTATTTGTAGACTTGTCATCAATGTTCTCTTTCCACTTCAGATGTTTAAGGAACCTCAACTTAGGTACTCAAGAAATGTAGCTGCATCCAATGGATGTAAAGAATTTGTCATAATTTTATTTTATTTTTATTTATTTATTTTGAGGTACTGGGGATTGAACTCAGGGACATTTTACTTCTGAGCTACACCCCCAGTCCTATTTTTTATTCTTTATTTTGAAACAGGGTCTTACTAAATTGCGGAGGGCCTCACTAGGTAGCTGAGGCTGGCCGCGAACCCAGATCCTCTGGTCTCAGCCTCCCAAATGCTGGGATTACAAGCTTGCGCCACCACGCCTGGCTTGTCACAATTTTAAACCTCATTTCTTTTAGAAGCTAATAATTATCTTCCTGCAAACCCTTGCAGCTGCTGGCTATGGATTTACTGGGAGCTAGTTACTATTGACAGACATTTGCTCATTGTTTCATGCATGCTATTCCCTCTTGTTTCAGGTTCAGTTTTTTGTTGTTGTTTTGAGTTACACATACAGTAAAGTGTTAAAGTGCATTCATCATGACTATGTAGTGTTTCTTTTCCTCTGAACATATACATATGTATACCTTTTGGTAGCCACCATTCAGATCAAGATTTTGAATGTTTCTACCATCCCTCAAGGTTCCTCCATGATCTTTTCAGTCTTTTTTTTTTTTTTTTGTGGCACTGGGGATTGAACCTAGAGACATTCTACCTTCAAACTACACCCCCAGCCCAATTTTATTTCTTATTTGGAAACAAGGTCTTGCTATGTTGGTAAGAGTCTCACTACTTGCTGAGGCTGTCCTCGAACCTGCGATCCTCCTGTTTCAGCCTCCCAAGTACTGGGATTACAGGGTGTGCCACCACACCCAGCACCTTTCCAGTCTTAAACACCAACTTCCATTCCCCTGAGGGGGATACTCTGCTATCATTGTTGGTTAATATTGCTTGTTACCGAAACTCAGAGGCACAGAATCAGGATAGGCGCATTTACATTAGGATTCTTTCTTTCAGTATGTGTTAGATTTATTCATGGTGCTGTGTCTAACAGTAGTCCACTCCTTCTAGTGCCACCTAGTATTCTGCTGCATGGAAATACCATAATTTATCCAGTTTTCTCTTGATAAACACTTTATGATGTGAAGCAATTTTTTTAGTTTACCATTTTGTACTTTTTTGTGTTCATTTCAAATATTACAATATGCATTCTTAACTCTTAAATTAGTAATTTACTGTTTTACAAACAATGCAAGAATTTTGAACACTTCATTTTCCCCTATCGTATGCTTATTGCTTTTATTCTCATATACTTTACTTTTAGGTTTCATAGATTCTAAAAGACATTAGTATAGTTGTATTACATTTCCTCTTCCATTTCCATTATTCCTTCCTACAGTTTGTTCTCCCACCCAGTATTATTTTCTTTAAGCTTGAAGAGCTAAATAAAGTATTTCATCTTGTCTTTGTGTTGTCAGCTTTTTCAGCTTCTATTTGGAAAATATATTAACATTATTTTGGTATGGGTAATTTTTTTTTTTTTTTTTTTTTGGTACTAGGGGTTGAACTCAGGGGCATTCTACCTCTGAGCTATACCCCCAGCCTTATTTTTTATTCTTTATTTTGAAACAGGGTCTCACTAAGTTGCGGAGTGCCTCGCTAGGTAGCTGAGGCTGGCCGATGAACCCGGATCCTCCGGTCTCAGCTTCCTGAATGCTGGGATTACAAGCATGCGCCACCACACCCAGCTTGGTATGGGTAATTGAGCCCAGGGCCATTGTACTTCTAAGATAAACTCCCAGCCCTATTTTATTTTGAAACAGAGTTTTGCTCCATTGCTCGGGATTTTGTTAAGTTGCTGAGGCCTCAAACTTGTGATCTTCTCCCTAAATACTGGGATTGCAGGTGTGCACCACCATACCTGACTGGAAAATGTATTAATTTTAGAAAAATATTTTTAATAGAACTTAGATTTTTTCTTGTGACTTTTAATTTTAAAGTGTTGTTTCATTTTTATTTTGTCATTTACAACTTGAGTGGTTGAATATTTGCTTCGTGTCTTCTGACTTCCAGAGTTTCTATTGAAATATTTTCTATTAAGATAGTTTGCTTTTTTGTTCTCAGTCTTCCTGTGCTAGGGACAAATGTGATCATTTGTTTTTATATTATCAATAAATATCTTTCTTTCTTTTTTTTGTGGTACTGGCATTGAGCCCAGGGACATTCTACCTCTGAGCTATACTCCCAGCCCTATTTTATTTTGAAAATAAAATAGGAGGGTCTCACAAAGTTGCTGAGGCTGTTCATGAACCTGTGATCCTCCTGTCTGAGCCTCCCAAGTACTAGGATTACAGATTTGCACCACCATGCCCAGCTACAGGAATAAATATCTTTCTATGCTAGGTGTCACATTATCTAAGTATGGCACATACTTGATGTATGACAATACTTCTTCTGGCTTAGATTTTTTTTCATGATTATATTTCCTATTCAAAGCCCTTTGCATATTCTGCTGGAATTTTGTTTGAGATTTTTAGGAATCTATAACACAGCATGGGGAAAATTGATATTTTTTTATATTGAGCCTTCTCTTTTTTTTTTTTTTTTTTTTTGCAGTACTGGGGATTGAACTCAGGGGCATTCTACCTCCGAGCTATACCCCCAGCTCTATTTTTTATTCTTTATTTTGAAACAGGGTCTCACTAAGTTTCAGAGTATCTCACTAGGTAGCTGGTCTCAGGCTCCCAAATGCTGGGATTACAAGCATGTGCCACCACGCCCGGATCCATCTCATCTATTAAATTGCTCCATTAACTTGGTTCTTCTTTAGTTTCCTTTATTATACTTTGCAATTCTCTTTGTAGATATTTTATTTTTTATTTATTTTTTACTGGTGCATTGTAATCATATATTTTTGTTAGGTACAAGCTGGTAGAGGCATATATGCACACATCTCTCATTTAACCCTTCCCCAATTCCCATCCCATTCCCTCCCCCTGTAGATATTTTCAATAAAATTTATTTTCTGATTCTGTTGGTAGGAAAGATCTAAAATTTGTTACAGTGAATTTGTAACCAATTTCTAAAACTGTAAGTTTATTTGAACTTTTCCGTGTACATGATTGTTTTATCTTACTGCTCTAAGACCTTTGAAACATCTTAAATACTTTTCATATTTCAACATTAAATTTGATAATTGTTGTGGGCATTTATGGAAATCTCTTATTAGATTGAGGAACTTTTTTTCTATTCCTAAATTATGTGGAGTCTTTTCTTTTAAAAAATCTTACTTTTCTGCATCTACTGTTATGACCATATGATTATCTTTTAATTTTTAAAAATTCTCATTCTTATTTTCATTTCCACCTTCCAGAAAATTCCTTCATGGTCTTTATGGCCTGTTGTTTCCCTCAGATTGAATTCGTGATTATTTTTTCCCCTCAATTCTTTGAAAGTGTCTGATTAATTCTTGACAAATCACCTCTACTACATTATTAATGTTTTCCAAATCCTTATTTTCATTTTATTCCTTTAGCATTTTGCTTCAGAGTTAGCATATGTAAGACCTATCTTGATGAAATACCATGCCCCTATCTATGTATACTTCTATACATCTTCTATGCATTCTACAGATGTTGTGATCACAGTAGAGCCACAATCTTTACCCAATTATTTTTTCTAATTTGAAGAGTTAGAACATAGAATATTGCAATGAAATAAAAATTTTTGGCTATCTTTCTTCATTTTCTTTTTTTAATACTAGGATTGAACCTAGGAACTTTCTACCTCTGAACTACATCCTCAGCCCTTTAAAAATTTTTATTTGAGATAGGGTATTGCTCAGTTGTCTAGGCTGGCCTCGAGTTTATGATCCTTCTGCCTCAGACTCCCAAGAACCTGGGAATTACAGACCTATACTGCTGCACCCAGCTGTTTTTCTACATTTTGAAACCTACATGAGAATTCAATTGAAATTCATAATAAATGTTTTGGCAATTTATTCTGTAATTTGTAATTTTTCTTGAAAATGATAAATTATCAAATTCTTTGGAGGCTTTTGGTCTAAAATTACTTCATAATTCCCTGAGTACTGCCATGGCCTTTTATCTCATGACAGCACCAGTCCATATCCTCAGGCTCTCCTGTCCTATTTGTCTTGTTGCTAATTCTTTGAATGTGTTATAATCTCCCTGATTTTGCTTTTGTCATGGCCTTGTGCTTCTGAAAAACACAGTATTATTCTTCAGCCAACAGCTGTGCTTACTTCCCCAGGGAAGCTCAAAATAGCATGAATTTTGCTGTTTATTTATAATGTTAGTCTATTTTGTATGTACTTTAACTTTAGTACTTGCAGCATGTTACTACACATATTATGTTTTCTCATTAGGTTATATTGTCCATGAATACAAAAAGATTTATATTAGTTTTAGTAATTCCAGCAGCTATCATAGTTTCATGTACATTGTAGACTTGCTTTTTTTTTTTTTTTTTTTGGCATGAATTCATACCTTAATTCAATGGCAGAATATTCCAGTTATTGTTTCCCTTTCTGTCCTGAAGTATAAAGTGAAACAAATATTCTGTAAAATGTTTTGATAATCTGTAAGCAATAATCACAGTAAGGATCAGTCCCATACATGTTTCTCCAGGTCTCCTAATTCTGAACATTTCAGATCGAACAGACATTCCAAGGATCGGTATCATTTAAGGATGTGACTGTGGGCTTCACCCAGGAGGAATGGCAGCACCTGGATTCTAGCCAGAGGTCACTGTATAGAGATGTGATGCTGGAGAACTATAGTCACCTTGTCTCAGTAGGTAAGCCTCTTTATTGTATAATTTCAAAGAATATTTGTGTATTCCTCTAATTATGAAGCATATGGGGACTCTATACAGTTTAATGACATTTGAAATTGGGATTCAGAAATAATTGTCAGTTGATCACTTTGGGGCATCAGGAGATACTTTCACTTCACTAGTGCAACCTTGCAATGGCAACACACTTCTCTTTCCATCAAAGCTGCGACATCTAGACTGCCAGCCCAAGCTCTTAAACATTTTCTGTTAACAGGCTATTGTGTGACCAAGCCAGAGGTGATCTTCAGGCTAGAACAAGGAGAGGAGCCATGGATATTGGAAGAATTCCCAAGCCAGAGCTCCCCAGGTGAGTTAATCTGTACTATACAGATGAACATCAGGAGCCGGGCGTGGTGGCGCACGCTTGTAATCCCAACATTTGGGAGGCTGAGACCGGAGGATCCAGGTTCGTGGCCAGCCTCAGCTACCTAGTGAGGCACTCCGCAACTTAGTGAGACTCGGTTTCAAAATAAAGAATAAAAAATAGGGCTGGGGGTATAGCTCGGAGGTAGAATGCCCCTGAGTTCAATCCCCAGTACCGCAAAACAAACAAACAAACAGATGAACATCAGGAGAGTTATTTTCCTGTAGTTAATTCAGGGTTGGCAACTTTGAAACATTTTTTAAGAATATCTCTTTAGAGGACTTAACCTTTACTGATTCCTAAATTAAACCTCCATATACCATTCTGAATTTTTTTGTATTCATTTTTAAAATATTCTTCATTCTTATACCTGCCTGTCTCATCTTTACTATTGTTTTTCTTGGTTACTTGATGTTTCTCAAAACAATTTCACTTTCCCACTTTACCTTCACTGTCCTGCATTACTTCTGTTTTTCAGACATTCTTTCATATATTCATTTGGGGGGGGGGGGTGGATAGAGTACTGGGGATTGAACCCAGGGGTGTTCTATCTCTGAGCTATACCCCTAGCCCAGTATTTTTTTATTTGGAAACAAGGTCTTCACTGAGTTGTGGAGGGCTTCACTAAGTTGGCAAGGCTGGCTACAGACCTGTGATCCTCCTGTCTTAGCCTCCCAAGTACTGAAATTGTGGGCATGCACTACCATGCCTGGCTCATATACTTATTTTTTGACTCATCAAGTACTTTTTAATGTCTTTGTGTGTGCTGGTCATTTTCTAACAGTTGAATACACAGTAAGAAAAAACACATCTGAATAAGTTTATAAAGTAGTACTAAACACATAAGTAGATATTTATGTATATCAAATATCAGATGATGGTAAAGACTGTCAAGGAAATTAAGGCAAGTTTAGATTGATTGAATTGCCACTTTAAGTAAGTATAGTTAGGGGAAATCTTTTTTTTTTTTTTTTTTTTTTTTTCAGTACTGAGGATTGAACCCAGGGGCATTCTATCTCTGAGCTACACCCCCAGTCCTATTTTTTATTCTTTATTTTGAAACAGGGTCTTGCTAAGTTGTGAAGAGCCTCACTAAGTAGCTGAGGCTGGCTGTGAACCTGGATCCTCCAGTGTCAGCCTCCCAAGTATTGGGATTACAAATGTGCGCCATTATGTGTGGCTCGGGAAATCTTAATTAGATTGAAATTAGAGCATAAATTCAAATGAGAAATGATTGTATGAGTCATGAAGATTTTGATCCTTTTCAGCTTGGGAAATAGCAGCTGCTGAGCCCATAGGCAGAAACATGCATTGTGTGTTTGAGGAATAACAGAAAAGTCACAAGGGCTCATGGGAAGCTGTTGATGGAAGGAGGAGCAGCTATGATGTCAGAGGTAGAAGATAAGAGGGTTATAAGCATTGTTAAATAATTTAATTATGTTGTGGAGTTTTAGCAGATGAGCAACATGTAATATGTATTTGTATCTCAACTTTGTAGAGAAAATATTGGTGTGGATATAAGAGCAGAGAGAGTTCATTAGGGGACCTACTATCTTTCTCCTTATGGGGGATTATGGTTGCTTAGACTAAATTAGAAAGCATGGTGGTAAGGAGTAGTGTGATTCCCTCAGTATTTAGAAAGGGGGTTAGTTAAAAAAAAAAAACTAACATTTGTAACAGAGTACCAAATGGAAAGGAAAGAGGTATTTAAACTATTTGAGGAAATGGTTGAAACCCCACCAAATTTAGCAAAAAACATAAAAGTACATATTCAGGAATCTGAACTAACATCAAATAAGATAAATCCAAAGAAATCCATGCTAAAGACACATGATGATTAAATTATAATCACGATTCACTGGTCATAATTAAATTCAAATAAAACATTTGTCATCCAAAGCTATGTTGGCTAGAAGGAAGCAGTAACTTTTTGAAAATTGAAAGAAAAGAACTGTCAAATATTCTTTATCTTATAAAAGAGAAGTAAAGGAATTATGAGACAAAAGAAAAGTAAGAGAAAATATGGCTAGCAAACTTGCCTTTAAAAAAAATTACTAGAAGCTGGGCTTGGTGGCACATGGCTGTAATCCTAGTACTTGGGAGGCTGAGACAGGAGTCTCGCAGGTTCGAGGCCAGTTTCAGCAATTTAGTGAGGCTATTAGCAGCTTAGTGAGACCCTGTTTCCAAATAAAAAATAAAATTGGGTTAGGGTTATAGCTCAGAGGTAAAATGTAACCCCAGGACCACAAAACAAAACAAAACAAAAAAACTAGACAGTTCTCTAAATAGAAAGCAAATAAAACAAACTTGGACCTTCAGAAAATAAGGAAAGTGGAAGTTGGCAAAAATAGAGGTAAATATAGTAACCCCATTCGTTTCTGAAAATGATATTTGAGAGTTGGAACAAAATTTGTAATATTACTTGATTTGATGCTTTGTGTGTAGAAGAAATATTTAAAACATGGATGGGGTGAAGGCATCTAACTGGAATTCTATTTTGTACATTTCACTTGAAGTAGTAAAATTTTGATGCTAATAAAATGTGATAAATTACATTTTAATACCTAGAAAACTACATAGAAGTGGTAGTTTTATGAGAAAACTGTAGAAAGTGATATATTTAGAAACACCAAAAATGCATAGGTGGAATACAAAAAAAGTAACCAATAACAAAACAGGAACAGATAGGAGAAACTTAAAGAAAAGCAGCCTAACTGAGCAATATTTATGTTAAATGCAAATGATCAAAATAGACTAGATAAAATTCATATTGACACAGTAGATAAAATGAAAAACATGATGATAAAAATGTTACTGATAGGAAACTCAGAGTTATCAACATAGGTTTGTAAAGATTTAAAAAAGATACATAAACTGGCACGCCTGTAATCCCAACACTTAGGAGGCTGAGACATAAGGATTGCAAGTCTGAGGACAGCCTCAGCAACATAGCAAGACTTTCAGCAACTTAGTAAGACTCTGTTTCAAAACAAAACAAAACAAAAAAATGAAAAGGTCTGGGAAGTAACTTGGAAGTAGAATGGCCCTGGGCTCAATTTCTAGTATCACACACACAAAAGAAGAAAAGACACACAAACATAAAATAAAGTAAGAATGGCTCTGTTAACATCAGATATTGTAGAATTCAGAGCAAGGAAACTCTCTGACAAATATTAATAATGAAAAAAAGATCAGCTTAATTTATATGCAGTGAATTTATTGTGTCCTCATTAAGCAACAGAACCTCAAAATATGCAAATCAAAAACTGATTGAGCTTAAAGGAGAAGTAACCCAATCCTTAATTATAGCTGGGGAATGTACTACATAGAATTACCAGACATTAAATTAATAATAGGTTTAGGAGACCATGGCAGACCAAGCACCATCAACCAAGAAGTGCAACAATATCTGTAGAAAAGTGTCCCACAACAGCAGGAAAATATTACATTTTTTTCCCTCAAGTGTCCCACAACAGCAGGAAAATATTACATTTTTTTCCCTCAAGTTCCAGTCGTAGTTTAGAAAAAAAGACCATATTCTGACCTTAACACATTTCAGTAGGTTTAAAAAAATTGAGATCATATCAATATATTCTCTGGAGCTGGGTGCTGTGGCACATGCCTATAATCTCAGTATTTGGGAGGCTGAGATAGGAGGATCATAAGTGAAATAAAACCCAACAAAATTAATGTATTCTCTGACTATAATGAAATCCAACTATAAATTAGTAATAGAAAGACAACAGGAAAATATACAGTCACTTGGAAATTAAACAACACTTCTGAATAATGCTTGGATAAAAGAAGAATCTTCAAAAGAAATTTTAAAATGCATAGAACTGAATGAAAGTGAGAACACATCATATGAATATATGCTAGAGCAGTGCTGAGAAATTTATGGTAGTAAAAAAAGATGAAGCTGGGTACAGTGGTACATGCTGTAATCCCAGTACTTGAGAGGCTGAGACAGGAGGATCACAGTTTCACTGCCAGCCTCAGCAACTTAGCAAGGACTTCTGCAACTTAGTGAAGGGCCTTTTTCAAAAAAGAGAAAAAAAAATAGAGCTGGAGATGTAGCTGAGTGATAGAACACTTACTTAGCAAGTGTAGGGCCCTGGGTTCCAACCCCAGCCATAGAAAAAAAACAAAACAAGCCGGGCGTGGTGGCGCATGCTTGTAATCCCAGCATTCGGGAGGCTGAGACCGGAGGATCCGGGTTCGCGGCCAGCCTCAGCTACCTAGTGGGGCACTCCGCAACTTAGAGACTCGGTTTCAAAATAAAGAATAAAAAATAGGACTGGGGGTATAGCTCGGAGGTAGAATGCCCTGAGTTCAATCCCCAGTACCGCAAAAAAAAAAAAAAAAAAAAAAAAAAAAAAAAAAAAAAAAAAAAAAAAAAAAAAAAAAAAAAAAAAAGAAAAAAACAAAACAGAAAGGGAAAAGAGGAAGGAAGGGGAGAGAAGAAAGAAAAGAATTAAAAAGGAGTCCAGTCTCAAGCCTGTAATTACCTTTTTATCTCAAGAAAAAGCTAAGAGCAAAAATCAGTGAAAATAGGAAAACAATAGAGAAAACTAATGAAACACAATGGTTCTTTGAAAAAAAAAATCAATCAAATTGATAAACCACTAGCAATATTGGCAAAAACAAAAAACAAAACCAGAGATAATAAAATGTCCAGTATCAGGAAAGAAACAGAGAATAGCACTCCTAGACCAATTCTTCAGAAAGCACAAAGTATAAAAGTAAATGGAGGACTTCCGGGAAGATAGCGACGGAGTGAGACACGTCTCAAGAGCCGCTGTGAGCTCGATTCAAATCAGTCGTGGATCCAGTTTTTTGAAAGAAGAAAAAAGGCAACAAAAAGGTGAAAAACGCTGCGAAAACTGGAATACAGCTGAGCAGAACCCGGAAGGCCGACCAGGGAGAGCAAAGAAGCCCATCTCCGCGGCCCCGGCGCCACACTGCCAGGCAGAAGCTGCCATTGAGCCGGCCCCCGGCGTGGAGTCTACTAAAGAAAGAAATATACAACAACGCTCTGCTCCCCACCGGCCAGAGCTGAAGTGAGCGACCCCTGAACTCCTCATCCTAGCCAGGCGGCATTTCGAGGCACCTTCGACAGAGACCAGAACGCGTGGTACGACCAGCTTAAGCCCGCGCAGGACCATCCCAGCTCACCTCTCCCCGCAGAGCCGGAGCAGAGATAACTGCACCCCAGGGCTTGGGTCAGGACTGCCGCAGGAACAGCTTCTCGATGGAAGGGGGGAGAAGCAAATCGGCCCAAGGGTGAGTGGGGAAACGGGCAGCTGGCTGGAGTCTGAGGAGCAGACCAGGGAGAACCGGGGAGTTGGCGCGTGCGCAGCAGTAGCAGCCGCCATCTTGTCGGCCGCCCACAGCAGCAGAAATCTGCCCAAAAGACCTGCAGAGGCCAAACCAGGTCTGTTCTTACAAACTTGCAGGGATT
>PVLC010023569.1:0-11534 GCA_004027655.1 Graphiurus murinus
GGTGGCGCACGCTTGTAATCCCAGCATTCGGGAGGCTGAGACCGGAGGATCCGGGTTCGCGGCCAGCCTCAGCTACCTAGTGAGGCACTCCGCAATTTAGTGAGACTCGGTTTCAAAATAAAGAATAAAAAATAGGGCTGGGGGTGTAGCTCGGAGGTAGAATGCCCCTGAGTTCAATCCCCAGTACCGCCAAAAAAAATAAAATAAAATAAAATAAAATAAAAATAAAATGGCTGGGGGTATAACTCTAAGGTAGAATGTCCCTGGATTCAATTCCCACTACCACAAGAAAACAAAAATAAAAAACAAAAAAAACCCACCTCAAGTTCCATCCCTTTGGTATGACTGTAAGAATGGACACATCCATTGTCTTTATTTTTGTGATCTTGGAAGTTGAGGAATGGAAAATCATAGTTTGTTTCTTTGTTTTGGGGTTTGTTTTTGGTACTGGAGATTGAATCCAGGGGCATTCTACCTCCAAACTACACTCCTAACCCTCCCCCTTTTTTTGGTGGGGGTCCAACCCAGGGGCATTTTACCTCTGAGCTACACCCCCAGCTCTATTTTTTTTTTTTTTGCGGTACTGGGGATTGAACTCAGGGGCATTCCACCTTCGAGCTATACCCCCAGCCCTATTTTTTATTTATTTATTTATTTATTTTTGCGGTACTGGAGATTGAACTCAGGAGCATTCTACCTCCGAGCTACATCCCCAGCCCTATTTTTTATTCTTTATTTTGAAACAGAGTCTCACTAAGTTGCAGAGTGCCTCACTAGGTAGCTGAGGCTGGCTGCAACCCCGGATCCTCCAGTCTCAGCCTCCCAAATTCTGGGATTACAAGCGTGCACCACCATGCCCGGCTTATTCTTTATTTTGAAACAGGGTCTCACTAAGTTGCGGAATGCCTCACTACGTAGCTGAGGCTGGCCGTGAACCTGGATCCTCCGGTCTCAGCCTCCCAAATGCTGGGATTACAAGTGTGTGCCACCACGCCCAGCCGCAGCCCTATTTTTTATTCTTTATTTTGAAACAGGGTCTCACTAAGTAGCTGAGGCTGACTGCGAACCTGAGATCCTCCTGTCTCAGCCTCTCAAGTGCTGGGATTACAATTGTGTGTCACCACACCTGGTTTCCTAGCCTTATTTATTTATTTGTTTATTTATTTATTTATTTTAGAGGGCTGGGAATTGAGTACAGGGGCATTTTACCCCAGCCCTTTTTATTTTTTGGAACAGGGTCCCCCCTAATTTGCTGCGGGTCTCACTAAATTGCTAAGATCAGCCTCAAACGTGTAATCTTCCTGTCTCAGCCTCCCAAGTACTGAGTTTACAGGCATGTGCCACCACATCTATTTTGTATTTTGAAATAGGGTCTTGATAAGTTGCTGGGCCTGGCCTTGAACCTGCAGTCTTAGTCTTCCTGTCTCAGACTCCCAAGTACTGGAATTGCAGTGAATGGGTGCCACCTAACCTGGAATTCTTTTTTGTGTGTGTGGTACTGGGGATGGAACCCAGAGGTATTCTGAGCTACATCCCAGCCCTATTTTTATTCTTTTATTTTGAAACAGGGTCTCACTAATTTGCTGAGGCTGGCCTTGAATCTGTGATCCTCCTGCTGTCTCAACTTTCCAAGTACTAAGATTACAAGCGTGCAGCATCACACCTGGCTTATTCTTTTTTTGTGTGTGTGTGTGATACTGAGGATTGAACTCAGGAGCATTATACCTCTGAGCTACACCCTAGCCCTTTTTTTTTTTTGCGGTACTGGGAATTGAACTCAGAGGCATTCTATCTCAGAGCTATACCCTCAGCCCTATTTTTTACTCTTTATTTTGAAACCCGGTCTCACTAAGTTGTGGAGTGCCTCACTAGTTTGCTGAGGCTGGCTGCGAACCCGGATCCTCCGGTTTCAGCCTCCCAAATGCTGGGATTACAAGCGTGCGCCACCACGCCTGGCCCTTTGTATTTTTAAATTTGAAACAGGGTCTCACTAAGTTGCTGAGGGCCTCATGAGGTTGCTGAGGTTGGCCAAGAATCTGTAATCCTCCTATTTCAGATTCCCAAGTACTGGAATTGAAAGTGTGCGCCACCACACATGGGTATTCTGTTTTTGGGATGGGGTCTCACGATATTCCCCAGGCTGGCTTCAAACTTCCCATCTTCCTTGTCTCAACCTCCCAGCAACTAGAACTATAGGCATGTGCCACTACAATGGCTTTAGAAATGGTAATACTGGCTGGGCAGTTGGCACATGCCTATAATCCCAGATACTAGAGAAGCTAAGGCAGAACTACAAGTTTTTAGGCCACACTGGGCAACTTAATGAGACTCTGTTTCAGATGTGGTTCAGAGTGGTATGGTTCTATAGGAGACCTTGCTTCAAAGTAAAATTTTAAAAAGGCTCAGAAGCCGGGCGTGGTGGCACATGCTTGTAATCCCAGCATTTGGGAGACTGAGACCAGAGGATGTGGGTTCGCAGACAGCCTCAGCTACCTAGTGAGGCTCTCTGCAACTAAGGGAGACCCTGTTTCAAAAATAAAGAATAAAAAATAGGGCTGGGGGTAGAGCTTGGAGGTAGAATACCCCTGAGTTCAATCCCTAGTACCGCTAAAAAAAAAAAAATAGGGCTGGGAGCCGGGTGTGGTGGTGCACGCTTGTAATCCCAGCATTTGGGAGGCTGAGACCAGAGGATCCGGGTTCGAGGCCAGCCTCAGCTACCTAGTGAGGCACTCTGCAACTTAGTGAGACTGGGTTTCAAAATAAAGAATACAAAATAGGGCTGGGGGTATAGCTCGGAGGTAGAATGCCCCTGAGTTCAATCCCCAGTACCCCCCCCCCAAAAAAAAAAGGGCTCAGAAGCCAGGCGTGGTGGTGCACGCTTGTAATCCCAGCATTTGGGTGGCTGAGACCAGAGAATCCGGGTTCGAGGCCAGCCTCAGCTACCTAGTGAGGCATTCCGCAACTTAGTGAGTCCCTGTTTCAAAATAAAAAAATAGCCAGGCGTGGTGGCACACACTTGTAATCCCAGCATTTGGGAGAATGAGACAGGAAGATCTGGGTTCACGGCCAGCCTCAGCTGCTTAGTGAGGCCCTCAGCTGTTAGTGAGACCCTGTTTCAAAATAAAGGATAAAAAATAGGGCTGGGGCTGTAGCTCAGAGATAGAATGCTCCCGGATTCCATCCCCAGTACCAAAAAAATTTAAAAAATAATAAAAATAGCCAGGCATGGTGGCGCACGCTTGTAATCCCAGCATTCGGGAGGCTGAGACCGGAGGATCCCGGTTCGCGGCCAGCCTTAGCTACCTAGTGAGGCACTCCACAACTTAGTGAGACCCGGTTTCAAAATAAAGAATAAAAAATAGGGCTGGGGGTGTAGCTCGGAGGTAGAATGCCCCTGGGTTCAATCACCAGTACAGCAAGAAAAAAAATAATAATAAAAATAAAGAGAGTTGGGCGTGGTAGCACATGCTTGTAATTCCAGCATTTGGGAGGCTGAGAGAGGAGGATCTGGGTTCGCAGCCAGCCTCAGCTACTTAGTGGGGCACTCCACAACTTAGTAAGACTCTGTTTCTAAATAAAGAATAAAAAATAGGGCTGGGGGTATACCTCGGAGGTAAAATGCCCGAGTTCAATCCCAGCACCGCAAAAAAAAAAAAAAGAAAAAAAGAAAAAAAATAGGGCTGGGTATGTAGCTCAGAGGTAGAATGCCCCTGAGTTCAATCCCCAGTACTGCAAATAAATAAATAAATATAATAATAATAAATAAATAAATATAAAAAGGGCTCAGAGACAAGAGGATCTGGGTTCGCGGCCAGCCTCAGCTACTTAGTGAGGCCCTCGGCAACTTAATGAGACCCTGTTTCAAAATAAAGAATAAAAAACAGGACTGGGAGCCGGGCGTGGTGGCGCACGCTTGTAATCCCAGCATTCGGGAGGCTGAGACTGGAGGATCTAGGTTCGCGGTCAGCCTCAGCTACCTAGTGAGGCACTCCACAACTTAGTGAGACTCGGTTTCAAAATAAAGAATAAAAAATAGGGCTGGGGGTGTAGCTCGGAGGTAGAATGCCCCTGAGTTCAATTCCCAGTACCAAAAAAAAAACAAAAACAAAAACAAAACAGGACTGGGGGCATAGCCCAGAGGTAGAATGCTTCCGAGTTCAATCCCTAGTACCGAAAAAAAGGGGGGGGGGCGCTCAGAGCCTGGTGTGGTAGCGCTTATAATCCTAGTACTTGGGAGGCTGAGACAGGAGGATTCAGGTTCACAGCCAGCCTCAGCTATTTAGTGAGGCCCTCTGTAACTTAGTGAGACTCTGTTTCCAAATAAAGATAAATAAATAAAATAAAATAAAAAATAAAAAAGGGCTCAGGATGTACCTCAGTGGTGGAGTGCTTCCTTTGCCTGTGCAAAGTCCTGGGTGGAATACCTGGTGCCACAAAAAAAGGGTAATATTCTACTTCTAACATATTTTTTCTTTTTATTCATTGGAATAGTTTTGTAAAAGAGGACATCCTCTCATCTGCTATTTTATTACCTAATTCATCTAGGAAAGGCAGAATAAATGCTTGATTCCTTCTCCTTACTGACCAGTTCTCAAAGCAATTAATCAGTTCCCTGAGTTGAGACCTGGATGACAAGCAGTAGCCAGCTACTCAAAACTCTGGAGGAAGAGAATTCCAGGCAGGAGGGTCAGACAGTACACAGGCACCGAGGAAGGAGCTGAGTACATCCAAGGAACAGAGAAGGGCAGCAAAGCCACACTACTCTCACTCCCATCTATGGGTCTCTAATCCTTTAACCTAGTCTTATTCTTCTTGTTTTGTTTTTGGTACTGGGGATTAAACCCAGGGGCATTCTATCTCTGAGCTATACCCTAGCCCAATTTTGAAACAGGGTCTGACCTCAAACCTGTGATCCTCCTGCTGTAGTGTCCCAAGTACTGGGATTACAGGTGTGTGCTATAGAGCTGGGCTGTAATAATGCTTTTTAAGTACATCTCTTGTGACAATTATGTGAGAAAAATTACACACACACACACACACACACACATACACACAGAAGAGAAAGTATATATGTACATATCTATGTCTTCATTACCATGTCTGAAGCCCAGTAAAGGCTCAATGAATAGTAGTTTATTTTTAAAACTGGGGATTGAACTCAAAGGCATTCTACCTCTGGGCTACACCCCTAGCCCTATTTTTTAAAATTTTGACACAGGGTCTCATTAGGTTGATGAGAGTCTCACTACTTGCTGAGACTGTCTTCAAACCTGTGATCCTGACCCAGCCTCCCAAATACTGGGATTACAAATGTGCGCCACCATGCCGGGCTTAGTTTCTTTCCTTTTTTTTTGTTACTTCTACTATACCTCTTACAGAAGTTTAAGTTTCAGTAATGAAATCCACCTGCTTAAAGCCTCAGTCATTGCTAAGAGTTGTCCTCCAGCCACTTGAGAACATCCAAAACCTAAGGCTCAACAGAGATCTTTTTTTTTTTTTTTTTTGCGGTACTGGGGATTGAACTCAGGGGCATTCTACCTTCGAGCTACACCCCCAGCCCTATTTTTTATTCTTTACTTTGAAACCGAGTCTCACTAAGTTGCGGAGTGCCTCACTAGGTAGCTGAGGTTGGCCGCGAACCCGGATCCTCTGGTCTCAGTCTCCCGAATGCTGGGATTACAAGCGTGCGCCACCATGCCCAGCTCAAATGAGATCTTAAGAGGAGCTTGGCATCACTCCTCTTGAGCATAGCAGAGGCCCTCTGACAAGTCTAACTGTGGGCCAGGGGGGCTCATGGTTGACCCATGACATCTTACCCTGGTGTAAGGCTTTTCCAAACTAATTTTATGTCTCCGATCACTTGATTTCTAGCCTCAGTTGGATCCTTAGCCACTCCACCTCTCACTTCCTCCAGATCCAAAGAAAATGTCCCAAGTTATACTCGATTCCTCCCCACCTCACACTCCTGGACAGCCACTCCAGTGTTACTATCTCTGGGAGTCTTGCCTCCATTGTCCTCTTTCTCCCTTTCTGTTCCCAAAGGCTCAGAACACTGTAAGAAGGAGAACCATGCAGACAAATATAAATCCATGCTGTCCAATTTCAACTTGGCCTTTGCAGCTGCTCAGCAACCTTTTTATTTGTCTCATACATTCCCTGGCACTCTCCCACAGAGGCTATGCATGACTTTCCTCATCTTAAATTCCAGCTTCTCCTGTTTCAGTCCTTCATACCAATATATAATATCCACTTTCATCAGATGCCTGAGAATTCAATAACATTCTTTTGCAACATGTAAGGAGAATCCATAACATGGACAAATGCAGAGAATGGTATAATGAATTCTTCTTTACCAAATACTCATGATCAACTCTTGAATGATCTCTTTTTTTTGTGTGTGTGGTACTGGGGATTAAACCCAGGGGCATTCTACCTCCAAGCTACATCCCTAGTCTTAGTTTTTATTCTTTTATTTTGAAACAGGATCTCACTAAGTTGCGGAGAGCCTCACTAAGTAGCTGAGGCTGGCCGTGAACTCGGATCCTCTGGTCTCAGCCTCCCAAGTACTGGGATTACAGGCGTGCACCACCACACCCGGCGGGTGATCACTTTTTTTTTTGTTGTTGTTGTACTGGTGATGGAACCTGGGGGCATTCCACCTCCGAGCTACCACCCTAGCCCTATTTGTTTTTTATTCTTTATTTTGAAACAGGGTCTCACTAAGTTGCGAAGGGCCTCACTAATCAGCTGAGGTTGGCCGCAAACCCAGATCCTCGTTTCAGCCTCCCAAATGCTGGGATTACAAGCGTGCGCCACCACGCCCAGCTGGGTGATCTCTTTTTAAGTATACCCCCCATCCACTTCTTCCCTACCATATTATTTTAGAGTAAATCACAGACAATATATATTTGTGTACCCAAAGATTTCAGAATATATCTGTAAAAAGTAATGAACCCATTTATTTATATGTTTGTTTGCTTGTTTATTTTTTCGTGGTACTGGGGATTGAATCCAGGGGCATTCTACCTCTGAGCTACACCCCTAGCCCTATTTTTATTCTTCCTTTTGAAACAGAGTCTCACCAAGTTGTGGAGGGCCTCACCAAGTAGCTGAGGCTGGACGCAAACCTGTGATCATCCTGTCTCAGCCTCCCAAGTACTGGGATTACAAGTGTGCACCAACACACCTGGTTTAATGATCCCTTTTAAAGTCCTAATTGTAATACCATTAGCATACATAAAATAGTGATTCCTTAATATTATCAAATACCCAAACTGCTAAAGATACTGTTGCAAGGTACCTTGGATTTTTTTTTTGTGTGTGTGGTACTGGGGATTGAACTCAGGGGCATTCTACCTCTGAGCTATAACCCCAGCCCTATTTTTTATTCTTTATTTTGAAACAGGGTCTCACTAAGTTGCATAGTGCCTCACTAGGAGGCTGAGGCTGGCCGCAAACCCATATCCTCAGGTCTCAGCCTCCCGAATGCTGGGATTACAAGCATGCCCCACCACACCCGGGTTTTTTTTTTTTTTTTTTTTTTTTTTTTTTTTTTTTTTTTTTTTTTTTTTTTTTTTTTTTTTTTTTTTTTTTTGTTTTGTTTTGTTTTTTTTGTTGTTGTGGTACTGAGGATTGAACTCCAGGGCATTCTGCCTCCGAGATACACCCCTGTCCTATTTTTTTATTCTTTACTTTGAAAGGGTCTCACTAAGTTGCGGAGGGCCTCACTAAGTAGCTGACACTGGCTGCAAACCCTCCTGTTTCAGCCTCTCAAGGCCTGGGATTATAAGCATACGCCACCACATCTGGCTATTTATTTATTTTTTTTATTTTTTTGTTTGCGGTACTGGGGATTGAACTCAGGGGTATTCTACCTCCGAGTTATACCCCCAGCCCTATTTTTTTTCTTTATTTTGAAACAGGGTCTCCCTAAATTGCAGAGTACCTCACTAGGTAGCTGAGGCTGGCCACGAACTGGGATTCTCCAGTGTCAGCCTCCCCAATACTGGGATTAAAAGCGTGCGCCACCACGCCCGGCTTATTTATTTATTTTGTTTATACTACTGGGCATTGAACCCAGGGTCATTCTACCTTTGAACTACACCCTCAGCCCTATTTCTTTTTTTTTTTCCTTTTTGCAGTACTGGGAATTGAACACATAGGAATTCTACCTCTGAGCTACACCCCTAGCCCTATTTTATTTATTTTTTGGTACTGGAGATGAAACCCAGGGACATTCTACGTCTGAGCCATACCTCCAGCCCTATTTTATTTTGAAACAGAGTCTCAGAGTTATGGATGGCCTCACTAAATTGCTGAGACTGGCTGAGAACCTGTGATTCTCCTGTCTCAGCCTCCCAAGTACTGGGATTACAAGCGTGTCCCACCACACCCGCTCTCTATTTTATTCTTTATTTTGAAAGCATCTCACTAAATTACAAATCACTTCACAAGTTGCTGAGGCTGGACACGAACCTGCGATTCTCCTGTCTCAGCCTCCCAAGTACTGCAGTTACAAATGTGCGCCATCACACCCGGCCGGGTTTTCATTTTTATTTTTAAACAGGGTCTTGCTGGGTTGATGACAGTCTCACTACTTGCTGAGGCTGTCCTTGAACCTGTGCTCCTGTCTCAGCCTCCCAAGAACTGGGATTACAAGAAAGTACTGGGATTACAGGCATGCATCACCATGCCTGGCTAGTATATCACTTAAACTAAAGATTCCAGAGCCTGGCGTGGTGGCGCACGCTTGTAATCCCAGCATTCAGGAGGCTGAGACCAGAGGATCTGGGTTCGCGGCCAGCCTCAGCTACCTAGTAAGGCACTCCGCAATTTAGTGAGACTCAGTTTCAAAATAAAGAATAAAAAATAGGGCTGGGGGTGTAGCTCAGAGGTAGAATACCCCTGAGTTCAATCCTCAGTACCGCAAAAAAAAACAAAACTAAAGATTCCCAATCATATTTTTTTTTTCCTTGCAATTTTTTTTTTTTTTTTTTTGGTGTTGAGTATTGAACCCAGAGGCATTCTACCTCCAAGGTATATCCCTAGCCATTTTTCTTTTTCTTTTTTTTTTTTTTTTTGCGGTACTGGGGATTGAACTCAGGGGCATTCTACCTCCGAGCTATACCCCCAGCCCTATTTTTTTATTCTTTATTTTGAAACAGGGTCTCACTAAGTTGCAGAGGGCCTCACTAAGTAGCTGAGGCTTGCCACGAACCGGGATCCTCTGGTCTCAGCCTCCCAAATGCTGGGATTACAAGCGTGCGCCACCACGCTCGGCATCCCTAGCCATTTTTGAAATTTTTCCCTATTTTGAAACAGGATCTCGCCAAGTTGCTCAGGCTGGCCTCAAACCTGTAATCCTCCTGTTTCAGCCTCCCAAGCACTAGGATTACAGATATGAGCCACTGCACCTGGTTATGGTGCATCTTTTATATTCATTTTCCTGTTTTTTAATGGTATGGAGAAATTGTTCGTGTGACCAAGGAAATGGAAGATGTCTGCTTTGGAGTGACTCAGGAAGGAGCTTGGACCTCTTTAGCAAGACTGAAACAGATGGTTGGGGTCAAAGTTCAATAAATAGCAAGGAGGTCCAGGAAAGACAGGATGGGTGAGGGGACACGTGGTGTCAGATTTCCACTCAGCTGGCATGTACAGCAGTACAGGCAGGAAAGACATCAGGGCTGAAATCAGAACTAGAAAAGGAGAAGTAGCAGTTGAGGGAGCAGCAGCTGGGACTGTTTCTCAGGGGATTACTCTACTCACTATACCATTTTCTAAATATATCTTATTAATTCCTACTTCTGTGCCTTTGCCCAGGATGCTTCTTCTGTTTGGAATGTCCTTTCTCTCCAATATCCAGCTTTTACTTATCTTTAACAACAATTTCAAGTTCCATTTTCCATATTTTTTGTTTTTCTGAGTCATAAAATGTCTCTGGGAGGATAAATAAGAGAGAAATAACACTACTTTCTCAGGAAGACAACTGGATGGTTAGAAGTCAGGGCTGGATGGAACAAAGATATTACTGATTTGTTGCAGGAGGGACAGTTAATCTGATGAAAGTATCTAATATAAAGTCTCTTGAAGTTGAAGGAGACTGGAATTTGTAGTTTGAGAAGGAGGAGGAAGAAGGTCATGAACAGCCTCTGTGGGAGAGTGCCAGGGAATGTATGAGACAAATAAAAAGGTTGCTGAGCAGCTGCAAAGGCCAAGTTGAAATTGGACAGCATGGATTTATATTTGTCTGCATGGTTCTCCTTCTTACAGTGTTCTGAGCCTTTGGGAACAGAAAGGAAGAAAGAGGACAATGGAGGCAAGACTCCCAGAGATAGTAACACTGGAGTGGCTGTCCAGGAGTGTGAGGTGGGGAGGAATCGAGTATAACTTGGGACATTTTCTTTGGATCTGGAGGAAGTGAGAGGTGGAGTGGCTAAGGATCCAACTGAGGCTAGAAATCAAGTGATCGGAGACATAAAATTAGTTTGGAAAAGCCTTACACCAGGGTAAGATGTCATGGGTCAACCATGAGCCCCCCTGGCCCACAGTTAGACTTGTCAGAGGGCCTCTGCTATGCTCAAAAGGAGTGATGTCAAACTCTTCTATTTTTTGCAGTACTGGGGATTGAACTCAGGGGCATTCTACCTCTGAGCTATACCCCCAGCCCTATTTTTTTTATTCTTTATTTTGAAACAGGGTCTCACTAAGTTGCGGAATGCCTCACTAGGTAGCTGAGGCTGGCCGTGAACCCAGATCCTCTGGTCTTAGCCTCCCAAATGCTGGGATTACAAGCATGCACCACCACTCCCAGCTTAGTAGCACTATTTTAGTTTTTATTTAGAAACAAGGTTTAAGCTGGGCATGGTGGCACAAGCCTGTAATTCCAGTACTTGGGAGGCTGAGACAGGAGGATTGCAGGTTTGAGGACAACCTCAGCAAGTAGTGAGACTATCATTAACCTGGCAAGACTCTGTTTCAAAATAAAAATAAATAGCAGAGTGTGGTGGTGCACACTTGTAATCCCAGTACTTGGGAGGCTGAGACAGGAGGATTGCAGGGTCACAGCCAGCCTCAGCTACTTAGGCCCTCCACAACTTAGTGAGACCCTATTTCAAAATAAAGAATAAAAACTAAGGCTGGGGATGTAGCTCAGAGGTAGAATGCACCTGAGTTCAACCCTCAGTACTGCAAAAAAATAAATAAAAATTAAAAAAAATAGGGCTGGGGGTGTAGATTGGAGGTAGAATGACTTTGGGTTCCACCCCCAGCATTAAAAAAGAAAAAAAAAAGAAACAGGGTCTAAGTTGTGGAGGGCCTCACTATGTTGCTGAGGCTGGTTTCCAACTTGAGACCTTCCTGTCTCAGCCTCCCAAGTACTGGGATTAGAGGCATGTGCCACCACACCTGGCTTATTTTTTTTTATTTTGAAACAGGGATTCCTGGTGTTGCTAAGTTTATGGGACTGCAAACCTACAATCCTCCTATCTCGACCTCCCAAGTATTGGATTACAAGCATGCGCCACTGCATCTAGCTG
>PVLC010023569.1:11634-25640 GCA_004027655.1 Graphiurus murinus
TACCAGGGATTAAACCCAGGGGCATTCTACTTCTGAACTACACCCCCAGCCTCATTTTTTTTTTTTTTTTTTGCGGTACTGAGGATTGAACCCAGGGGCCTTCTACCTCCGAGCTACACCCCCAGTCTTATTTTTTTTTAATTCTTTATTTTGAAACAGGGTCTCACTAAGTTGTGGAGAGCCTCACTAAGTAGCTAAGGCTGGCCACGAACCTGGATCCTCCTGTCTCAGCCTCCCAAGTACTGGGATTACAAACCTGCACCACCATGCCGGGCTCCCCCAGCTCTATTTTTAATTCTTTATTTTGAAACAGTGTCTCACTAAATTGCAGAGGGACTTACCAAGTAGCTGAGGCTGGCCAAAACCTGCAATCCTCCTATCTCAGCCTCCCAAGTACTGGGATTACAAGCATGTGCCACCATACCGGGCTTCCTCTTTCTCTTTCTCTTTTCCTGCGGTACTGGGGATTGAACCCAGAGGCATTCTACCTCCGGGCTAGGTCCCCAGTCGTCAGCTACTTAGTGAGGGCCTCTGCAATTTAGTGAAACCCTGTTTCAAAATAAAGAATTAAAAATAGGGCTGGGGGTGATTTTGGGGAGGCTGAGACCAGAGGATCCAGGTTTGAGGTTAGCCTCAGCTACCTAGTGAGGCCCTCAGCAACTTAGTGAGACCCTGTTTCAAAATAAAGAATAAAAGCCGGGCGTGGTGGCGCACGTTTGTAATCCCAGCATTCGGGAGGCTGAGACCGGAGGATCCGGGTTCGCGGCCAGCCTCAGCTACCTAGTGAGGCATTCCGCAACTTAGTGAGACTCGGTTTCAAAATAAAAAGAATAAAAAAATAGGGCTGGGGGTATAGCTCGGAGGTAGAACGCCCCTGAGTTCAATCCCCAGTACCGCAAAAATAAAATAAAATAAAAACAAAATAAAGAATAAAGCCGGGCGTGGTGGTGCATGCTTGTAATCCCAGCATTTGGGAGGCTGAGACCGGAGGATCCGGGTTCCCAGCCAGCCTCAGCTACCTAGTGAGGCACTCCACAACTTAGGGAGACCATGTTTCAAAATAAAGAATAAAAAATAGGGCTGGGGGTATAGCTCGGAGGTAGAATGCCCCTGAGTTCAATTCCTGGTACCACCAAAAAAAAAAAAGAAAATAGGGCTGGGGGTATAGCTCAGAGGTAGACTGCCCCTGGGTTCAATGCCCAGTACAACAAATATGGCTGGAAGATGAGCATGGTGGCCCACACTTGTAATCCCAATACTTGGGAGGCTAAGAGAGGAAGATCACAAGTTCACAGCCAGCCTCAGCAACTTAGGCCCTCCACAACTTAGTGAGACCCTGGTTCAAAGTAAAAAAAGAATAAAATAGGGCTGGGGATGTAGCTGAGAAATAGAATGTCCCCAATTTCAATCCCCAAAACAAAACAAAAAAAGGGCTGTGGTTGTAACTGAGAGGTAGAATGCCTCTGAGTTCAATCCCCAGAACCAAAAGGGAAAAAAAATGTTTACAGAACTTACACATAAATGTTTATATCAGATTATTTATTTATTTATTTATTTTTTTGCGGCACTGGGGATTGAACTCAGGGGCATTCTACCTCCGAGCTACACCCCCAGCCCTATTTTTTTTATTCTTTATTTTGAAACCGAGTCTCACTAAGTTGCGGAGTACCTCACTAGGTAGCTGAGGCTGGCCGCGAACCCGGATCCTCCGGTCTCAGCCTCCCAAATGCTGGGATTACAAGCGTGCGCCACCACGCCCGGCCCTATATCAGATTATTTATAATAGCAAAAGGTAGAAATAATCCAAAAGTCCCTGATGAACAGATAAAAAATGTGCTATATCTACAGAATGGATTATTGGATTATAAAAAGAAATAAAAGCCAGGTATGGTGGTGCATGCCTGTAATCCCAGTACTTGGGAGGCTAAGAGGAGGATCACAGTTTCAAAGCCAGTTTTAGCAAATTAATGAGGCTGTAATCAACTTAATGAGACCCTGTTTCCAATTTTTTTTTTTTTGCGGTACTAGGGATGGAACCCAGGAACATTCTACCCCTGAGCTACACTCCCAGCCGTATTTTTATTCTTTATTTTGAAACAGGGTCTCACTAAGTTGCAGAGGGCCTCACTAAGTAGCTGAGGCTGGCCATGAACCTGCGATTATCCGCTCTCAGCCTCCTAAGTACTGGGATTACAAGCGTGCACCACTACACCCTGCTGTACCTTTTTAATTTTGAGATAAGGTCTTGCTAAATTGTGGGGCTGGTATCAAATCTGCAATCATGCTTCAACCACGTGAGTTGCTGGGATTACAGGCATGTACCACATGGATGAACTCTGAAAGCATCATGCTATGTAAAAGAAGATAGTTGCCAAAAGCCTACATACTATATATTATTACATTTATGTTAAATGTACAGAATATGTAAATTTAATAAAGACAGAAAGTAAATTAGTTGTTACGTAAGGCTATGTATTTGGGACAAAATTAAAAATGACATTTAATGGGTATGGGGTTTCTTTGAGGAGTGGTGATAATGTTCTAAAATTGATTGTGGTCGCACATCTTTGCAAGTATACTAACAATATCAGTTAATTTTACATTTTATTTTTTGGTACTGGGGATTAAACCCAGGGGCATTCTACCTCCAAGTTATACCCCCAGCCCAATTTTATTTATTTATTTATTTATTTATTTATTTATTTATTTATTTATTTATTTATTTATTTGCGGTACTGGGGATTGAACTCAGGGGCATTCTACCTCCAAGTTATACCCCCAGCCCTATTTTTTTGTTGTTGTTGTTAAAAGTATATTGATATATATTCTTTTTTTATTGTAATAATTCGTGTATTGTAAGCGTACATCTTTGTTAGCAAAGAAGTTGATTTAATCGTAGGGGATGGACTGGGCAGGGGGACACCCTAAGGCCTATTTTTTATTCTTTATTTTGAAACAGGGTCTCACTAAGTTGAGGAGTATCTCACTAGGTAGCTGAGGCTGGCTGAGAACCCGGATCCTCCGGTCTCAGCCTCCCAAATGCTGGGATTATAAGCGTGCGCCACCACGCCCAGCTCCACTTTTATTACTTATTTGGAAACGGGGTCTCATTAAGTTGTGGAGGACCTGACTAACTTGCCAAGGCTGGCTTTGAATCTGCAATTCTCCTGACTCAGGCCTCCCAAGTACTGGGATTACAAGCATGCACCACCATGCCCAGTTTATTTATTACCTTTTGCCGTACTAGGGATTGAACCCAGGGCCATTCTACCTCCAAGGTACACCTCGAGCCCTATTTTTTTTTCTTTTCTTTATCTCTCCTTCCTTTTCTTTCTTTCTCTCCCTCCCCTCTCTATTTATTTTGTGGTACTGGGGCTTGAACCCAGGGGCATTTTACCTCCAATCTATACCCCCAGTCCTATTTTTCATTCTTTATTTTGAAACGGGTCTCACTAAATTGCGGAGGGAGGGCCTCACTAAGTAGCTGAGGCTGGCTGTGAACCTGTGATCCTCCTGTCTTAGCCTCCCAAGTACTGACTGGGACTACAAATGTGCGCCACCACACCTGGCTGAATTTTACATGTCTTGTTTGTTTGTTTTGCGGTACTGGGGATTGAACCCAGGGGCATGCTACTTCTGAGCTATACCCCTACCCTATGATTTTTTCTTTATTGTAAAACAGGATCTCAAAACGTTGTGGAGAACCTAAGTAGCTAAGACTAGCCAAGAACCTGTGATCCTTCCGTCTCAGCCTTCCAAGTCCTGGGATTACAAGTGTGCGTCACCACGCCTAGCTTCAATTTTACATTTTAAATGGATGAATTGGAGCCGAGCATGATAGCACATGTGTGAGAAAGGAGAATTGCAGGTTCATGACCAAGCCTCAGCAACTTGGTGAGGCCCTCTACAACTTAGACCCTGTTTCAAAATAAAAATAATAATAAAATAGGGTTGGGGGTGTAGCTCAGACATACATATACATATATATGTATATAAATGGGTAAATTGTGTCATCTGTGAATTGTGTATTGATAAATCTGTAAGTGCTGGGGATGTAGCTCATTGGTAGAGCACTTGCCTTGCATATGTAAGGCCCTGATTTTGACCACCTGCACTGCAAAACAAAAACAAAACTGTATAAAAATATTCTTCTTCCATAGAGACTTTGCTTTTCACTACAACCCATGTTAACCTCTCCATTTTCTCAATTCCTGCAATTCTTAGAAACCATTGCAAAAGAGAGGAAAAATAATAATGATTAAAAAACAAAAACTGTACTATACTATATTCAGCACTTAATACTACCTGATGTTTATTATAATTTCCTATAGATTAGCCTTGATTTGTCATCCAGATGGTTATTTATTTTGTGTGTGTGGTACTAGGGACTGAACTCAGAGGCTATACCCTCAGTCCTATTTTATTTTTTATTTTGAAACAGGGACTCACTAAGTTGTAGAGGGCCTTACAAAGTTGCTGAGGCTGGCAGCGAATCTGTGATCCTACTGTCTCAGCTTCCCAAGTACTGGGATTACCACGCCCAGCTCAGATTGTAATTTTTTTTTAGAGGAACGAGTAAGTCTTATGTTTCTCAGATATCTGAAAGCTACCTAACACAGAACTGTACACACAGGAAATACTCAGTAAATATGTGGTGGTTTTGTAGCATAAGTGTGCATGTGCTTGTTTTCATACACATGTATGGACCAGAGTATCTGAGGGAATGTATATGATCTTTAATAGGTGAGAGACTGACACTATGTGAGCTGCAGAATACAAGATTTATTTTAACGAAAAAGACAGAATAGTTCAGACAGGTTTGTTCTCCCCACCTTGTCTCCTGCTGCTCAATGGCACCACAAGGTCAAGCATATCCTGATCTCTGAGATTCTAAAGGAGTCATTGAACATCTAGACATTCAACTGCCTGGGGTCACTATTCCCCCATCGCTTCCTCCTCTTCCTCCTCCTCCTCCTCCTCCTCCTCCTCTGTCCAGCTCAGATCATCATCTGAATCCTCAGATTCTTCCTCATCCATCTCTAACACAACCCCTGCCCTAGCCTTCTCAGCTAGTGCATCGGGGTGCTCCAGCTGGGCCCATGATCCTGGGTCAGCCTTGACCAGGGAGATTTCAACCCGAGATGGCATCAAGGAGACAGAGCTCTGCTCCACGTTTATGACCTGAGGAGGAGGGAAAGACAGGAACAGAAGAAAGAGAAAATGAGGAAATCAAAGGCATTGCAGTTGGGGTGGAGTGGTGATGGATGAGAGACAGAAAAATAAAAAAGGGGAAGAAAGGAGAGAGGGGAAAAGAAATGGTTGAAGGTGAGAGAAAGGAGGAACAGGAAGGGAGCAGGGGAAAACCTCCACTTTCCCACTTCAATTCTTCCCTCAGGATGCCCTCTATTCATTCCATCTGGCACTTCTTTCACCCCATCTTCCTCCCCCTGCTGTGTCCCCTTCTCTTCACTTACCCCCCAGAGCTTCATCTGTGCTTGGAACACACGGTTACCATCAAAGACAACATGGACATGAAGCTGAGAGAAAAGAATTGCAAGGGTGGTAACAATCCTAGGTCAGAACGAATCATGATGACAGTGAACCAGGCCATCTAGACAACCCTGACCTGAGAGCTCTTTCTTTCTCTCAGGGGCCTATGGAGCCTTTAAGTTAACAGCATATAGTATCGCTGCCTGTCAGATTGTACTATGACCCAATTCATTAGCTTCCCATCCTGCATCAGATCATTCCTCACCTCAGTTTGACTGGCCTTCACCCAGTTGAATGCAGGAAGTGGAATCTGGCCATATACAGTCACCACTACTAGGGAATCTGTCTGGTGCCAATCATGGCGGCAAGATGCTGGTAGCTAAAGAGATGGTGTGAAATGCAGATGGTAAGAATACACTCTTAGCCAGGTGTGGTGGCACATGCTTGAAATCCCAGTACTTGGGAGGCTGAGACAGGAGAATCGTAGGTTTGAGGTCAGCCTCAGCAACTTGGCAAGATCGTGTTTCCAAATAAAAACTAAAATAGGTCTGGGGGTATAGCCCAGAGGTAGAAGGCCCCTGGGTTCCATCTCCACATCTCCAGTACCACACACACACACAAAAAAAAAAAAAAAGAAGAAACTCTTAACACAAGGGGAGTTCTCATTGGGTGGGTGAAGAGGGCACAATCTCAAAAATATTAACACTAAAACACGTGTGGTGTCACACGCTTGTAATCCCAGTGCTTGGGAGGCTGAAACAGGAGTATTGCAGTTTCAAAGACAGCCTCAGCAAATTAGTGAGGCTCTCAGCAATTTAGTGAGACTCTGTTTCCAAATAAAAAATAAGATAGGTCTCGGGGTGTAGCTCAGAGGTAGAATTTACCTGGTTTCCATCCCCAGTACCAAAAAAAAAAAAAGAAAGAAGTATTAATACTATTTTATATGGCAAACCTCTGCCTATAAAAGGATAAGGAGGAGAATCTTTTTTTCCCTTGGTGCTGGGGATGAATCTCAGGGCCTTGCATATGCTAAGCAGCTCCTTACCACGGAGCCATACACCTGGCCCAGGAGCAGAATCTTACTTGATCTGAACTAAAGGAACAAAATAGAGAGGTAGCCCTGAGGTTCAGGGAGGAGAGTTTATCTCCGGGATGGGGTTCTAACCCAAAGTTCAGGAAAGCTGGAGCTTACCTGCTTCCCCCAGTCATGTCTACCAACTCTGCATCCTGGCTGTGCCAGGAATGCCCCAAAATCCAGGGTCTGGATGCCACAACAGCTCCAAGACTTCATCCTGAGGCAGAAAGATAATACAACTAAATTCCCATCCCCAGGCTCCCACTGTTCTCAATGTTGGGAGAATCCTGTCTCACAGAGTACCCGTGTCCTCCCTCACCCCTCATGGAATCGAGGTGCTCCTGGGTGGTAGGTACATGGAGTAGCATCACTCTCCGGGCCTTGGTAAACCTAGCAAGGATAAAGGAGAATCAGGAAACAAAATATGTCATTCTAAGGTATACTCCACTCAGCCGCATTTCTATACCAAGTCATACTTCAGATGTAGCATCTCTCAGTCACATGCTTGAGCCCCCCCAAACTCTCACTCACAGCATCACATCCTGGGTTCTGGCAGCTGGAACCAGTCCGGATCAGACTACTGTCAAGTCCTGGGCCAAGGAAAATGGAGTCAGGAACCTATTCATTCCTCTCACCCCAGTGCCACTTCCACTAAATTCTAGTCTACCAGGATTGTCCTACAAAGGTTCCACCTACCTGCCCCAGGTTCTGGGTTTAGTTCCTTTTGTTCCAATGCCATTTCCAGGGCTTGAGAAATATTTAGTGGTAACAGCTTGAGAGGCAACTCTGATCTAGGGGTTAAAGGCAGGTTATTCAGTTCTGACCCACTCATCAAGACTGCTAGACTGCTAGCTCTAACATTACCACTGGTGCTGTCTGGTGAGGTGAAAAGTAGGGAGTCCAGCACGGTGGTACACACCTGTAATCCCAGTACTTGGGTGACTGAGACAGGAGGATTGCAGGTTCGAGGCCAGCCTCAACAACTTAATGAGGCCCTCAGCTACTTAGACCCTATTTGAAAATACAAATAGAATTCTCAGAGGTAAAATGCCTCTGGGTTCAATCCCCAGTACAAGAAAGAAAGGAGGGAGGGCTGGAGTTTTTTGTTGCTTGTTTTTTGTTATACTGTGGATTGAACCCAGAGGCATTATACCTGTACCAAGCTACACCCCAGGCCCTATTTTATTATTTATTTTTTTCTTATAGCACTAGGGATTGAACCCAGGAGCTCTACCTTCAAGCTACACGCCCAGCCCAATTTCTCATTTATTTTGAAAAAGGGCCTCACTAAATTGCAGAGGGCTTAAGTAGCTGAGGCTGGCCGAGAACCTGCAATTCTCCTGTCTCAGCCTCCCAAGTACTCAGATTACAAACCTGTACCACCACACTTGGCTTATTTTTTGTACGGTACTGGGGATTGAACTCAGGGGCATTTTACCTCCGAGCTATACCCCCAGCCCTATTTTTTATTCTTTATTTTGAAACAGGGTCTCACTAAGTTTCGGAGTGCCTCACTAGGTAGCTGAGGCTGGCCACGAACCTGGATCCTCTGGTCTCAGCCTCCCAAATGCTGGGATTACAAGCGTGTGTCACCACGCCTGGCTCTATTTTTTATTCTTTATTTTGAAACAGGGTCTAAGTTGCAGAGGGCCTCACTTAGTAGCTGAGGCTGGCCGAGAACTAGGATCCTCGGGTCTCAACCTCTTAAGTACTGGGATTACAAGCATGCACCATCACACCCAGCTTGGCTTATTCATTATTTTGAAACAGGTCTCACTAAGTTGTGCAGAGTCTCACAAGTTGCTGAGGCTGTGGGTAAATCCCCAGGGCTTTTCTTATCCATCTATTAACTAACTCCAAATGTAACCATTTTTTCAGTAGAATCACAGTATTTCATCCTCTTTAACTGCAGACCTAACATGGCTTTCTTCTGATGCTCATATCACTTTCACAAAATTAACTGTGCAGACTCCTGGCTGCCAATATTTCTTACCTCCCTCCCTTGCTTTTTTTTTTTTTTTTTTTTTTGGCGCTACTAGAGATTGAACCCAGGGGCATTCTACCTCTGAGCTACATACATCCCCAGCCCTATTTTTAGTCTTTATTTTGAAACAGGGTCTCACTATATTGCGGAAGGCCCTCACTAACTAGCTGAGACTGGCCGTGAACCCGGATCCTTCGATCTCAGTCTCCCAAGTACTCGGATTACAAGCTTGCACCACCACGCTCAGCTTCATTTCTTCTTCATTCTTCTTTTTTGGTACCAGAGATTGATTTTTTTTTTTTTTTTTTGCGGTACTGGGGATTGAACTCAGGGGTTTTCTACCTCCGAGCTATACCCCCAGCCCTATTTTTTATTCTTTATTTTTGAAACCGGGTCTCACTAGGTAGCTGAGGCTGGCCGCGAACCCGGATCCTCCGGTCTCAGCCTCCCAAATGCTGGGATTACAAGCGTGCGCCACCACGCCCGGCTCAGAGATTGAATTGAGTAGCATTTTACCTCCAGGCTCCCCCATTTTTTAGGGTACTAGGGATTGAATCCAGGGGTATT
This sequence comes from Graphiurus murinus, assembly GCA_004027655.1. Taxonomy (NCBI): domain Eukaryota; kingdom Metazoa; phylum Chordata; class Mammalia; order Rodentia; family Gliridae; genus Graphiurus; species Graphiurus murinus. The sequence goes on from PVLC010023569.1 coordinate 20,751, forward strand.
CTAGCTCCAAGCTACACCTATTTTTTTTTTTTAATGAGGCAGGGTCTTGCTGAATTGCTGAGGCTGGCCTCGAACCTACAATCCTGTCTCACCTCAAGTACTGAGATTACAGGCATGCACCACCAAATATGACGACTCCTCTAGGCCATTTATTTATTTATTTACTTATTTTGCAGATTGAATCCGGGACAATCTACCTCTGAGCTACAGCCCCTGCCCTATTTTTTAATTCTTTATTTTGAAACAAGGCCTCGATAAATTGTAGAGTGCCTCACTAAGTAGCTGAGGCTGACGATGAACCTGCGATCCTCCTGTTTCAGCCTCCCATGTACTGGGATTACAAGCGTGTGCCACCGTGTGCAACTTCCCTACCCCCCTCTTTTTTTTTTTGGTACTGGAGATTGAACCCAGGGGCATTCTACCTCCAAGCTATACCCCTAGTCCTATTTTTTATTCTTTATTTTGAAACAGGATCTCACTAAGTAGCTGAGGCTAGCCAGTAACCTGTGATCCTCCGGTTTCAGCCTCCCAAGTACTGGTATTACAAGTGTGTACCACCACACCTGGCTCCCCTAGCCCTTTTTAAATTTTTATTTGGAAACAGGATCTCCCTAGAGGTTGCTGAGGGTCTCACTAAGTTGCTGAGGTTGGCCTCAAACTTCTGATCCTGTCTCACCCCCTCACCATCAATATACTGGGATTACAGGCACACGCCACCACACCCAGCTCTGCTTCCTTTTCTTGCTGTTCCAGCAATTCATTAATAACTCCTAAGAAGCTACATGAATGTAGGGAAACCCCGGGGCCCCCTTTACTTAGGCCTCTCTCGGCGCAAGGTCTCTGCTGACTTTGGGATTGTATTCAGAGGTTTTTGCTCCTGAAGTGAACTTGTAGCAGGGCCCTCAGGCTGAGGGGCCTCAGGAAGCTTCTCAGCACAGTGTGGTCCCATAGTACAGCCCTAGTATAGATAAGGAGACAAGGATTAGAAAGAGTTCTTCTACTGGCAGAATTAGAGGAAGTAAAGGATTTACCTTGATGTTTAAGAACTCAGAGAAATCTACAGTTCGCTTCCTGCAGCAGGTCCAACCCTGGTAACAAGAGACCCAGACTGGCTCAGAATACTGGGTGTTATTTCCTTTGGGAAACGCTCTTGCTACCCCAGTTCACCTACTCCTCACCTTCAGTGCATCATGGAAGACTGGGACCCCAGGGTGATAGCAACAGGAATCTGTGGATACCAGTAGAAAACCAAGGAAGGAAATGTAACTATACCAACTATCAACTCACCTTGTCTTCAGGTTCACATTTATAGTTTCTTCTCATATTAAGTCAGCAAAGGTTGAATATTATTCAGATCAATTAAATTGTGGTTAAGTACATAAAAATCCCCTCCCGCTTCTTTAACAGCCCCATAGCTAACCACCCCTCAGCACTCAAACAGCTCCTGGCCAGGTCAGGATTTACTCACCAGGAAGGTTGGTGTTGGGGTCAAAGTGTTGCCCACAGCCTTTGTTATGGCAGAGTAGAGACATGGAGGCTTTGGTACAATTACTCGAAGGGTATTTCAAGGAGTCTGGCTGCCGAGTGGGGAACACCTCTTAGTCTGGAGGCTTTTAGCTGCCTCAAAGGGCCAGCTGCTTCTATCTTTAGTTCAGGAGGCGTACACCTCCTAACATGGGCAAGGGAACTTCAATTGGCTGTCCTAGCCAATAGGAAAGAGCTCAGGGGCATTTTAGCTCTGAGGCTCAGGAAAAAAGGATCAGGCAGAGTAGCACTTGGAACTCGGATGAGGTCAGCTAAGCACTGCTGAGACAGTTTTAGATATTGCCAATTCCAAGCCTCTGACATGCCAGCAGCTGCTCAGCAACAAATACCAACTGAGACCCCCACCCCCCAACACACACACAGCTCAAGGGGACAATTCCAACAGCCATTTTCTTCCTCTTAAGCAGTTCCTTTGGCATCATTACTTCCACGTAGTGTCCACAGCACAGTTCCTTGCCAACCACTCCAACCATTGTATGTGCCACACCCCATTTTCTCCCTTAGTTAGCCCAGATGATCAATACTTCAAACGGTCATTAAGGATTATCCTCATAGAGCCTACTGCTCAGCTCCTAAGATAGGAAAATTCCCCTCCCTCCCACCCTTCCCCTTCAAAAATAGCACAGGAAATTAAAAGGCTTAAAATGTATTTTAATAAGTTGATGCTGCATTACTGCTCCATTTCTCAGAAAACTCCAAATTTTAGGTATCAGGGACAAATCAAACATGGTACACCAATTAAAAAATGCACAGCATAACTACCTAAGATAGGCAAGGCTAAGAGCTACTGCCAGACCTCCAGCATACAGCAACTGGTTCCCAAGATTGTACTAGGCCTATCAAGAAAAGCTGTGGAGAGCAACATCGCAGACACAAAAGGATCATTCTTGGGTTGTCCTCACCCAAGAAAAAGATGAAGGCAAGTTAACACAAGATTTCTCTTAAAGATATACTAAAATGAAAGTTCTAAGAGAAAATGTCTTCCTTAGGACATGAAGGGGTAATATATGGGATATAACAGAACCGTATGTAGGCTGTCTGTGACCTCTGTGGACATTTGCCTGAATTCTCACCTGGGAGCAAATGGAGCAATGGGGCTAAGGTCATTGGGGGAATCTTTGTGTTTTTTTTTTTGTTTTTGTTTTTTGTTTTTGTGGCATATGCGGCAGTGTCTCTGGGGTTGAGAGGTGTAGGATGAGAAATCAAATAAAACATGATAGATGAAACACGGAATGATTAAGGTTAATGGGGGCTCTAACTGGATCTATTTTTACCATGATTCCTCCAGCTCTCAACAATCACATTTGAGACTTTAAAAATGCACCACACAGAAAGAACTGATTGAACAATATACCACACAAGACTGATTTGTTAAAATACCACCCCTCCCTTGCCCTCTACCTCCAGCATACTCCCTAGAGGAGTACAGGCAGGGAAGATCTAACTATTGGGAGGAATCCCTAACACTTTTCCAGGGTAGAATTCTGGCTAGTCCGGAAAGGGTCCTTCTTTTAAGGGTTTTGGGAAACTAGATGCTGCAACTTTATTAGTATCGGCGACGTTTGTTTGGAGCAAATTCAGCTCCAGGAGCTGCACGGTTGAATGCAGGAGGGGTTCCACCAATTGCCCCAATTCCTTCCATTGTGGCAGCTTGGCCAAAGCGTTCAGTTGTTGGTGGGGTCTTAAAAGAGAAAAAGAAAACAACATTACAATAGAACTTTGTTCTAGGTCTCCAATCCATCTATAGCCTCTCCACCGGAGTCCATTTCTACTCAATATCAAAGATTCCTGATGCTGGCAGAAGATGACTAAGTCTGTATAGAACTGGAGTAAATAACAATGATGGGAAAGTTATCTGTATTAGTGACCCACCCTTCATCCTACCTTTAATGTTTTAAACCCTGTTCCTCACTACTAAGCAATATCACATGCTAAATTCCTAATTCAGATAATTCTAGCCAAGTCCTTTTTCCTTGGCTAAATATTTAGACAAGGTCCAGCCATTACTCTCCGGCAACCTGAAGTTACTAAGTTTTGGCATTATCTATTATGACAAAAGAAACAACTTCAGGATTCTATGAGCCATGAAACCTCTAGATTCACATCTATTTTATGTGATAATGCCTATCCTGCATTAACTCACCCTCCCAAAAAGACAAAAACAAACAAAAACAGTAATAACCTAAGCATGATGATGTATGCATCTAATCCTAATACTTGGAAGGCTGAGACAGGAGGATCAGAGGTTCAAGGACAGCTCATCAACCTAATGAAACCGTGTTTCAAAATTTTAAAAAATTGAGCACACTTGTAATCCCAGTATGTTGGAGGCTGAGACAGGAATATCGCAGGTTCACGGGCAGCCTCAGCTACTTAGTGAGGCCCTCAGCAACTTAGTGAGACCCTGTTTCAAAATAAAGGATTAAAAAAGGACTGGAAGCCAGCCAGGCGTGGTGGCGCACGCTTGTAATCCCAGCATTCGGGAGGCTGAGACCAGAGAATCTAGGTTCGCGGCCAGCCTCAGCTACCTAGTGAGGCATTCTGCAACTTAGTGAGACTCGGTTTCAAAATAAAAAATAGGGCTGGGGGTGTAGCTTGGAGGTAGAATGCCCGAGTTCAGTCCCCAGTACCACACACACACACACACAAAAAAAGACTGGAAATAGAGCTCAGAGGTAGAACGCCCTTGAATCCAATCCCCAGTACTGTAAAAAATAATAAGATAAAAAAAATAAAATAGGGCTGGAGGTGGAACTTGAAGGTAGAATGACCCTAGGTTCAATCCCAGTAACATACACACAGACAATGAGAAGAAAAAACAAAAAACAAACAAAAAAAACAACTGGTTCACCCAGGATAGTAACTAAACAAAATTAAGACAGACCATTCAGCGGGTGTGGTGGCGCACGCTTGTAATCCCAGCATTTGGGAGGCTGAGACCGGAGGATCCAGGTTCGAGGTCAGCCTCAGCTACCTAGTGAGGCACTCCACAACTTAGTGAGACCCTGTTTCAAAATAAAGAATAAAAAATAGGGCTGGGAAGCCGGGCGTGGTGGCGCACGCTTGTAATCCCAGCATTCGGGAGGCTGAGACCGGAGGATCCGGGTTCGCGGCCAGCCTCAGCTACCTAGTGAGGCACTCCGCAACTTAGTGAGACTCGTTTTCAAAATAAAGAATAAAAAAATAGGGCTGGGGGTGTAGCTCGGAGGTAGAGTGCCCCTGAGTTCAATCTCCAGTACCGCAAAAAAAAAAAAAAAAAAAAAAAAATAGGGCTGGGGGTGTAGCTCGGAGGTAGAATGCCTCTGAGTTCAATCCCCAGCACCGCAAAAAAAATAAATAAATAAG
>PVLC010023570.1:0-25534 GCA_004027655.1 Graphiurus murinus
TTTTGCAGTTCTGGGGATTGAACTCAGGGGCGTTCTACCTTCGAGCTATACCCCCAGCCCTATTTTTTATTCTTTATTTTGAAACCAAGTCTCACTAAGTTGTGGAGGGCCTCACTAGGTAGCTGAGGCTGGTCTCAAACCCAGATCCTCCAGTCTCAGCCTCCCGAATTCTGGGATTACAAGCATGCGCCACCACGCCCGGCTTTGGCAACGAGGTTTTGACTTTGGTAATAATGCCGTGATAAATATCCTTGTATGTACATCCAAATACTCGTTTTCCCTATGTCTCTTAGTATAACATTTTAAACATATTGCTGTGGGCCAAAGATTTTGAAAATGTTGAATACTGCCCTCTAGAAACAGGGAGATGGTTTGTCAAATGACTAGGTTCAAGGTGGGCTTTCTTTGGATCCCTGGGGCATTTGTCCTGACAATCTGCATTTTCTTTTTGTGTGTGTGTGTGTGGTACTGGGGATTGAACCCAGGGGCATTCTCCCTCCGAGGTTCACCCCCAGCCCTATTTTTTATTCTTTATTTTGAAACAGGGCCTCACTAAGTTGCAGAGGGCCTCACTAAGTACCTGAGGCTGGCCGCGAACCCGGATCCTCCGGTCTCCGCCTCCCAAATGCTGGGATTACAAGCGTGCGCCACCACGCCTGGCCACAGTCTGCATTTTCTGGTGTTTGCAACACGCTGGTTTGCCTGTCCTTGACCCCATATGATGGCAACCCTGTTCCTCCCATCCTCTCCCTAGAATGCTATTCGTGTCCCACGGGACTTCGAGGGCTGCAGTGTCCTCCGCAAGTACCTTGGCCAGCTCCACTACCTGCAGAGTCGCGTCCCCATGGGCTCCGGCCAGGAGGCCGCCATCCCTGTCACCTGGTGAGGACTGGCAGCAGGGCTGGACGGTGGGAGCCTGGAGGGCATGTGGCAGCTGGGGGTATCTGGTGGTGGTGGGGCCCTCCCTTCCCTTCCCTTCCTCTTGCTGCCCCCATCCCAGCCCGCACTGGGGTGGCTGGTCCCCACCTGGCCTCAGTGCCGTGGCCAGCTCCTGCCTTCTAGATGATAGGGTGGCCTGTCTGCAGGACCGAGATCTTCTCGGGCAAGTCTGTGGCCCACGAGGACATCAAGTACGAGCAGGCCTGCATTCTCTACAACCTCGGTGAGCAGCTGGATTCCTCCCCTGGCCCTGTCCCCAGCCCTGCCGGCAGGGCTCTCAGCCATCAGAGGCCACAGAGCCGGGGGCTGGGGAGGGAGGCACAGTTCTGCCCCCGCCGCCCTGTCGTGGTTCTCCCCTGGCTTTGGACTCCTTAGGCCGGAGATCAGGCAGGCCTCAGCTCGCTCTGGAGTCGTCCCCAGCTGGTTCAAGAAGCATGGGGAGCTTCAGGTGGGACCCTGGGCCCTAGGCAGGTGCCCCTTTCTCTGCTCCAGCCCAGGTGTCCTTGGCCTGGCTGCCTGTCCTCCCTCCAAGCTGGTGGTGGCAGCTCGGCTTCCCTCACTCCATGTCCTCTGCCTCTCAGGTGCGCTGCACTCCATGCTGGGGGCCATGGACAAGCGGGTGTCTGAGGAGGTGAGGAGAGGCCCCGGGAACCCGTGCACATACCAGGGAGGGTACCGAGAGCCCCCGCCCAGGAGTGGACACGGCTGTCCTTCCCGCAGGGCATGAAGGTCTCCTGCACCCACTTCCAGTGCGCAGCCGGGGCCTTCACCTACCTGCGTGAGCACTTCCCACAGGCTTACAGTGTCGACATGAGCCGCCAGATCCTCACTCTCAACGTCAACCTCATGCTGGTGAGGAGGCGCCTGCCTGGTGGGAGCGGGAGTGGCCCTGGGTTGGCCTGCCTCGTGCAGGGGAGAGGGAGTGGAGAGAGGCCTCTGGTCCCCGGCCCTGCCCCGGGAGGGAAGGCGTGCAGGGAGCGAGCTGCGTGTGCTGCCGCCGCAGGGCCAGGCACAGGAGTGTCTGCTGGAGAAGTCGATGCTGGACAACAGGAAGAGCTTCCTGGTGGCGCGCATCAGCGCACAGGTAGGGGCCGGGCTGAGGGTGGGCTTCGCCGCGTCCTGACCCCCACCGACAGGCCTGTGCCGGCTCCCAGGTGGTCGATTACTACAAGGAGGCCTGCCGGGCCTTGGAGAAGCCCGACACCGCTGCGCTGCTGGGCCGGATCCAGAAGGACTGGAAGAAGCTGGTGCAGATGAAGATCTACTACTTTGCGGCTGTGGCACATGTGAGCGCTCAGGGTCACTGGGTCTGGGGGGTGATACACTGTGGGTCCGGAAACAAGCCGTGGCACCTCTTCTTTCCAGCTGCACATGGGGAAGCAAGCCGAGGAGCAGCAGAAGTTCGGGGAGCGGGTGAGTGGGCCATGGCGAGGGGCTCTCAGGACCGGCTCCCGCCCCACTGCTGAGCCGTGGTGTGTGCCATCCCTTCTGTATAGCCCTCGTCTCTCGGGGCCTGGGAGGCACGCAGGCGCCCCAGAGAGGGAGGCTGTCTGGAGTGTCCGCTGCAGGGTGGTGCTGCCTCCATGCTGCTGCCTGGGCCCCTGGCTGCCGCTGGGTAGGGAGGCAGAGGGAGCAGGGCCTAGCCGGGGGAAGGACCAGGCTTTGCCCTCCACAGGTGGCCTACTTCCAGAGTGCCCTGGACAAGCTCAATGAAGCCATCAAGTTGGCCAAGGTAAGGCTGAGAAAGGCCTGGCTGCCGCAGCCCGAGCACCAGGGCTGGCCCGTGCTGAACCGTCTCCTCCCAACAGGGCCAGCCCGACACGGTGCAGGACGCCCTTCGCTTCGCCATGGATGTCATCGGGGGAAAGTGAGTCGAGGGCTGGGGAGGACCCCTAGTGCCGGAGAGCAGTGGCCCCACAGGTCCTCATGCCCTGCTCCTGACTCCAGGTACAATTCTGCCAAGAAGGACAACGACTTCATCTACCACGAGGCTGTCCCAGCGATGGACACCCTTCAGCCGGTGAAAGGTGTGGAGTGGAGGGAGCAGGGTCAGGTGAAGGCGGCCTGGGGCCCTGCATGGCCTGGTCTCCACGCTTCCCTCCCCCTGCCAGGAGCCCCCTTGGTGAAGCCCTTGCCAGTGAACCCCACGGACCCCGCTGTTACCGGCCCGGACATCTTCGCCAAACTGGTACCCATGGCTGCCCACGAGGCCTCGTCACTCTACAGGTGGGTGGGCTGGGGTGCTGGCCCGTCCCTGGCCCTGGAGTGGCGACGTCCCCAGACGCAGCCTCGCAACTCCTGTCGCCTCCACAGTGAGGAGAAGGCCAAGCTGCTGCGGGAGGTGATGGCCAAGATCGAGGACAAGAACGAGGTCCTGGAGTGAGTGGGGCTGGCGGCGGGCAGTGCACCCCGGGCCGCGTGGGGCGCAGCGCTGCCAGAGGGCAGAGGCAGTCCCAGCCCTCGCCTCCCTCTGCCCACTGTTGCAGCACCTGGGTGGGCCCTGTGGCTCTGCGGTGGGGTGGAGGTGCGGGCGGTGCCTTGCAGGGCTGAGGCCCAGACCTGACTGCAGTGGAGGGCTTGTCTCGTGGGCACCCAGCACCCACCGGGCCTTGTTACCCCACAGCCAGTTCATGGATTCGATGCAGCTGGACCCTGAGACAGTGGACAACCTGGATGCGTACAGCCACATCCCACCCCAGCTCATGGAGAAGTGTGCGGCCCTTAGCGTCCGGCCTGACACTGTCAAGAACCTCGTCCAGTCCATGCAAGGTGAGCAGGGTGGGGCCTCCTCCCTGTGGCCCGCTTACCCTGGCTGGAGGCTGCGCTGCACATTCGGGGCCGGCCACGGGTGCCTGGCCTGCTGCCTCAGTGCCACCCGCACACTGCAGCGCTGTCTGGCGTGTTCACGGATGTGGAGGCCTCGCTGAAGGACATCAGGGATCTTCTGGAGGAGGATGAGCTGCAGGAGCACAAGCTGCAGGAGGCTGTGGGCCAGGCCGTGCCCAGCCCAGCGGTCGCCAAGGCTGAGCTGGCAGAGGTGAGGCGAGAGTGGGCCAGGTACATGGAAGTGCACGAGAAGGCCTCCTTCACCAACAGCGAGCTGCACCGCGCCATGAACCTGCACGTCAGCAACCTGCGCCTGCTCAGCGGGCCTCTGGACCAGGTCCGGGCCGCCCTGCCCACGCCAGCCCTCAGCTCAGGTGAGCCTCGGCGCCCTGGGTGGGTGGCTCTGGACGGGACGCTCGGCCTCACTGCTGCCGTCCCCAGAGGACAAGGCTGTGCTGCAGAACCTGAAGCGCATCCTGGCCAAGGTGCAGGAGATGCGGGACCAGCGCGTGTCCCTTGAGCAGCAGCTGCGTGAGCTGATCCAGAAGGACGACATCACGGCCTCCCTGGTCACCACGGACCACTCAGAAATGAAGGTGGGCAGTGGGCTGGGTGGGCTCTGCTGGGGCCCACCGAGAGGCAGGGCCTGAGTACGTCCCCTGCCTCCCTCCCTCCCTCCCTCAGAAGCTGTTCGAGGAGCAGCTGAAGAAGTACGACCAGCTCAGGGTATACCTGGAGCAGAACCTGGCCGCCCAGGACAATGTCCTCCGCGCACTCACCGAGGCCCACGTGCAGTATGCGGCCGTGCGGAGGGTGCTCAGCGAGCTGGACCAGAAGTCAGTGCCTGGCCGTGCGGCTGTCTGTCCCCAGATCCCAGCCCCCAGCCTAGCGACCGGCCTCACCCCAGCCCTCTGCCTTGCAGGTGGAACTCCACGCTGCAGACCCTGGTGGCCTCGTACGAAGCCTATGAGGACCTGATGAAGAAGTCCCAGGAGGGCAAGGACTTCTATGGGGACCTGGAGAGCAAGGTGGCCGCTCTGCTGGAGCAGGCGCAATCAGCCTGCCAGGCCCGAGAGGCCGCCCGCCAGCAGCTCCTGGACAGGTGGGTGTGCCCGGCCCTGCGGCTCAGCTGGACACTTACCTGGCTGAACTCGTGGGCACTGGCCTGCCTTCCTGCCTGTCCCACAGGGAGCTGAAGAAGAAGCCGCCACCCCGGCCCACGGCCCCAAAGCCCCTGCTGCCCCGCAGGGAGGAGGGTGAGGCGCTGGAGATGGGAGACCCCCCTGAGGAGCTGCGCAGCCTGCCGCCCGACGTGGTGGCTGGCCCGCGCCTGCCGGACACCTTCCTGGGAGCCACCACCCCACTCCACCTTCCTCCCGGTCCCTTCCCCGGCCCCACAGGCCCAGGACCCCACTATCTCTCGGGTCCCTTACCCCCTGGCACCTACTCGGGCCCTGCCCCACTGGTGCCGCCCCAGGCCTCAGGGCCCCCGGCCAGGCCCATGGCGCCGGGGCCTGCCCTCTACCCAGCGTCTGCCTACACACCCGAGATGGGCCTGGTGCCCCGGTCCTCCCCACAGCATGGTGTGGTGGGCAGTCCCTATGGGGCAGTGGGCGCGCCCCCACAAGTTGCAGGCCTGCCCTCGGCCCCACCTCCCCAGTTCGCTGGCCCCGAGCTGGCTGTGGCAGTTCGGCCAGCCACCACCACGGTAGACAGTGTCCAGGCCCCCATCTCCAGCCACGGCGCACCCCGGCCAAGCCCTGCCGCCGCTCCCCCCCAGCCCTGCTTCCCAGCGCCCCCGCCGCAGCCCCTGCCCCCTCCCTACCCGTACCCCATGGGAACCAAGCATCCGCTCCCAGCACCCCCCGCTCAGCACTTTCCTGCTGGGGTGCCCACGGGGTTTCCGGCACCCAGGATGGCACCGCAGCCCCAGCCTCCCCCTCACGCCCCACGGGTGGCATTCGGGCCTCCGCCCCCTCAGCAGCCCCTTCCGTTCCAGCACCCACATCTCTTCCCACCACAGGTCCCAGCACTCCTCCCCGCTCAGCCTCCCTACCCCTTCACCCCCCAGCCTGCTGTCCTAGGGCAGCCGCCACACCCCCTGCACCCCCAGCTCTACCCCGGACCCTCGCAAGACCCCCTGCCCCCCCAGTCAGGGGCTCTGCCTTTCCCCACCCCTCGGCCCCCGCAGCCTCCCCATCCCACCCTGGCCTATGGTCCTGCCCCTTCTCCCAGGCCTCTGGGCCCCCAGGTAGCCCCTCTCTCCATTCAAGGCCCCCCACCTACTGGCCAGCCCACCCCTGGCCCCCACCTGGTGCCTTCCCCTGCCCCGTCTCCAGGGCCTGGCCCGGCACCCTCTCGGCCCTCAGCAGCAGAGCCACCGCCATGCCTGCGCCGAGGTGCTGCGGCTGCAGACCTGCTCTCCTCCAGCCCCGAGAGCCAGCATGGCGGTGCTCAGCCCCCCGGGGGCGGGCAGCCCCTGCTGCAGCCTACCAAGGTGGACGCAGCCGAGGGCCGCCGGCCACAGGCCCTGCGGCTGATTGAGAGGGACCCCTACGAGCACCCTGAGAGGCTGCAGCAGTTGCAGCAGGAGCTAGAGGCCTTTCGGGGCCAGCTGGGGGATGCAGCGGCGCTGGACACCGTCTGGCGGGAGCTGCAGGACGCACAGGAGCTCGACGCCCGAGGCCGCTCCATTGCTATCGCCCGCTGCTACTCCCTCAAGAACCGGCACCAGGACGTCATGCCCTACGACAGCAACCGTGTGGTGCTGCGCTCAGGCAAGGACGACTACATCAACGCCAGCTGCGTGGAGGGGCTCTCGCCCTACTGCCCACCCCTGGTGGCCACCCAGGCCCCACTGCCCGGCACGGCTGCCGACTTCTGGCTCATGGTGCACGAGCAGAAAGTGTCGGTCATCGTCATGCTGGTGTCTGAGGCCGAGATGGAGAAGGTGAGGGAGCGCTTAGGTGGGGGCCCAGCGGCCATCGGGCATAGGGACCCTGGGGATGAACCGACGGCATCTTCTCTGCCTTCAGCAAAAGGTGCCACGCTACTTCCCCACCGAGAGGGGCCAGTCCATGGTGCACGGAGCTCTGAGCCTGGCGTTGAGCAGCGTCCGCACCACCGAGACCCACGTGGAGCGGGTGCTGAGCCTGCAGTTCCGCGACCAGAGCCTCAAGCGCTCTCTGGTGCATCTGCACTTCCCCACGTGGCCTGAGCTGTGCGTCCACCCTCCCGGCTGGTCACTGGTGGGGGGCGGGGGGCGCTGCCCCTTGGTGCTGGGAGCCTCAGGCCCCGCGCATACATGATGCTGCCTTGCCTGCAGAGGCCTCCCCGACAGTCCTGGCAACCTGCTGCGCTTCATCCAGGAGGTGCACGCGCACTACCTGCATCAGCGGCCCCTGCACACGCCCGTCGTCGTGCACTGCAGGTAGGCCGGTCGCTGCCCGCGGCCCCTCCGTGGGCCCTGGGCCTGGCCTCATGCCCCTTTTCACCACAGCTCCGGCGTGGGGCGCACAGGAGCCTTTGCGCTGCTCTACGCCGCCGTGCAGGAGGTAGAGGCTGGGAACGGGATCCCTGTGTTGCCTCAGCTGGTGCGGCGCATGCGGCAGCAGAGGAAACACATGCTGCAGGAGAAAGTGAGTGTGGGGTGGGGTGGGGTGGGGTGGGGGTGCTCCCTGCCCACGGTGACGGCAGGCCAGCTGACCAGGCCCAACGCCCCTGCAGCTGCACCTCAGGTTCTGCCACGAGGCGCTGGTGAGACATGTGGAGCAGGTCCTGCAGCGCCACGGCGTGCCCCCACCATGCAGACCCTTGCCCAGCGTGAGCCTCAGCCAGAAGGTGAGGGGGGCCCCTGGGGCCCCGGGGCCAGCTCCAGCCTTGCCACCCTCTCTAACCTGCTCTGTCCTCTCAGAACCACCTGCCTCAGGACTCCCAGGACCTGGTCCTGGGTGGGGACGTGCCCATCAGCTCCATCCAGGCCACCATTGCCAAGCTCAGCATACGACCCCCTGGGGGCTTGGACTCTCCGGCTGCCAGCCTGCTGGGCCCCACGGAGCCCCCAGGTCTGCCGGCAGCGAGCCTCCCAGAGCCCACCCCAGCACCCCCCTCCTCGCCTCCCGCCCTGTCGTCACCCCTGCCCGAAGCCCCCCAGCCTGAGGAGGAGCAGCCGGTGCCTGAAGCTCCCAGCTCCGGGCCCCCGTCATCCTCCCTGGAGCTGCTAGCTTCCTTGACCCCCGAGGCCTTCTCCCTGGACAGCTCCTTGCGAGGAAAGCAGCGGATGAGCAAGCAGGATTTCCTGCAGGCCCACGATGGGCAGGGCCTGCGGGCTGCCCGGCCCACCGACGACCCTCTCAGCCTTCTGGATCCACTCTGGACGCTCAACAAGACCTGATGGCTCTGTTGCTGGTCTTGACACTAAGCCTCTCCCATGCCCGCAGGGCCTCTGGGTGGGCCTGGCTGCCTGCTCCCACCCCTGCTGCCTTCTGCCCCGCCTGGCCTGGCCTGGCCAAGCTGTGCGGTGCAGGCACGCTGCAGGCCCTGGCTGGGTTCTGCTCTTTTGCAGGACCTGATGTTTTCCAGCTCTTTGCTATTGAAATAATAAACCAACCTGTTCTGGGGTGGTGTCTGAGTCTGCCCACTGCTGCCTCAGGAGGGAGCCAGCCCCAGGGCAATGAACTTGGGCCATGCTTGCTCTCCACACCACTGAGGCGTGACACCCCCGACTCCTTGCTGCCCAGGTCACTACGTTTCTTGGCAGCGCCTTCCTGGAGCAGCAGTGAAGGGTCTAGGCATGGAGACGAGAGGCTGAGAGCCCAGCAAGTGGTTTTTTAAAAAAGTTTATTACAGACAGACACAGGCAGCTGCCAAGGACACTTGGTCTTGCCCCCAGTCTAGGTCCAGTGCATTGGCCTCCGCACCCTGGCCCCTGCCTGGGCAGGGAGGCCCCCGAGTAACCAGCTGAGGGAGCTCAGCGGCGCCAGCCTCAGTCCAGCTTCTCTAGCACTGAGGGCACGTACACCAGGCTGAGCTCACTCCCGAAGTTGCAGACGACAGCAGCGTTGTCCAGCACCAGGATCTGGCGGGCAGGCTGGGCCTCACTATCCTTCCCCAGGTAAACAGTCTGTAACAGGTCCCCGTAGTTCAGGTCCCAAAAGGAGACACATCCCTGGCCGCCGGTCACCAACAGGCTGTCCGAAATGACGCCCAAGCTCGCACCACAGCCCAGGTCCTGGAGGCAAAGCCAGGAGAGGCTCAGAATCACGTCCCAGCATGCCAGGAACCCCGCATCCCGCCTGCCCACCTGCTGAATGGAGTAGAGCTTGATGCCCATGCTTCGGTCCCAGATGCTGATAAGGTCGTCCAGGCCACTGCTGATGACGCAGGAGGTGGTGCAGGTGAGGGACGTGACGTCCCCGCGGTGAGCAAACATGTGGCCCACGCGGCTGCCAGTCAGCACGTCCCACAGGCAGATGGCCCCGTCCTGTCCCCCGCTGGCCAGCACCATGGTCTGGGGAGGGAGCACCTCTGTTGGCAAGGGCGTTCTGAGGCCCTTGTTCCAATAATCTGCAGCCGCAGGCATAGCCAGCGGGCCTGGCTGCTCACCTGGTCGATATACACTGTGGTGATGGCCCCCGAGTGGCCCTGCAGGGTGAAGAGGCAGCAGGAGTCCTCCAGCCGGAATACCTGGGCAGGGAGGAGCAGTGCTGGTCCCTGGGGCCAGGAGTGCCGTCCTTCACACCCTCAGCCTCTCCCCGACAGACCCAGCAGCTGCCACCGCCCCAGAGGGACAGGCAGTACTCACTCTCAGCGTGTGGTCTTGACTCCCAGTCACCAGGCGCCCGGCCGCGGCCTTCAGGGCGGTGATGGGCTTCTGGTGTGCACAGGGCACGGTGTGGGTCAGACGGCAGGCCACCGAGTCACTGCTGCTGTACATGGGAGATGGGGGGGCGCTGCCCCGCCCCGCGGCCCCTGGGGACAGTGGGCCAGGTGAGGACCTCTGAAGGCGCCAGTGGCACCACCCACCCCGTGCCTGCTGATGCCCGCCTGCCCAGGCCCTCTGACCTTGGAACTGCAGGGGACTGAGGGCAGCATGGGTCTCCAAGGAGAAGAAGTCCAGGGAGCCATTGAGCCGAGCGGCCACGACCCTGGAAGAGAAGAGCAGGGTGGCTCTCCCTCAGGGACAGGAGACAAGCAGAAGGCCCGTCCAGGAGGGCACCACAAGCACGCACATGCACGCGCTGACGGTCAGCCTCTGCCCATCTCCAGGGTGGTTGAGGGGGAGATGAGCTAATGTGTGTCTTGGTACTGCTGTACACACGTGAGTGGAGAGTTCTCCTACACAGCCAGGAGCTATGGACACAGACTCAGAGGGAGCACTTCTGAGGAAGGTGCAGGCAGCGGGGGCTGCTGTCTCTACCCCATGAAAGCGGTTTTGACCCACAAAGGGAGGATTCTCTTTGCTCCCAAACACACGTCTGCAGTCTCCATCCCTGAATTTGAAAGGCCCACAGCAGACCTAGGGGTCGGGTGGCTGGTCAAGAGGACCTTGAGGGTCAGACTGAGCGCTTTCCTTAGAGCTAAGGACAGCGGCGGCAGCACTCGGAAGCACTTGGGGCCGAGTCCCCAGGGGCTGCGGGGCTAGGAAGGGCCGGTTCTCAAGGTGGAGTCCTGCAGCTGGAACCCAGAAGGGTTGGTACGGGGGAGCTAACCAGAAACTGACTTCGGAAGGAGGAGAGGACACGTGCCCACTCCCTGCAGTCACTGGCCACTGCCTCTCACCTGCGGTCCAGGAAGACCAGTGCGGTGATGCCCGAGGAGCCGTCCTCACTGCTGCAGCAGAGCACGCCCTCGATGGCGTCCCACACCTGCAACCCAGCGGCCATGAGCACGTGGCGGGCAGGCCTGCACCACCACCACCACCACCACCACCACCACCACCACCGACAACCACACCCACCTCCAGCCGGCCGCTGCTCCGCCCGACCACAATGAGGCTGCCCTGCAGCTCCAAGCTCCAGATAGAGCCGTCGGCACCGGGGGCCCAAGCCAGGGACTGGCAGTCCTTGTTGGGCGCACTCTCGTCCTCCAGGGTCGGAGAGGGTGGGCTCGGGGCCCGCGGGTACATGGCAGGCAGCACCTCCTCGGGGTACACACGCTGCACCAGGCGGCCAAAGTCGTAGCCCCGGGTGTCATGGGCGCGGCTGCAGCCGGTACGATGCCGCGGCTCAGGCTGGGCAGGCTCTGCGGATCGCGCTGAGAAGTTGGTGTCGATCAGGCAAGTGAGGTCTGGCTGGTCCCCGAAGAGTGCGGGCGGGGGGCCCCGAGGCCGGTGCCGCAGCGGAGGGCTGTGCCCCGGCTCCTCCAGGCCCGCCTTCCCGCCGGCCCAGCCCTCCGGGGCCTCCAGCAGGCCCCCGCAGCTGTCCTGGCGTGGCCTGCAGGAGGAGGGAGCTGAGCGGGGGGCCCGGCTGGGGGCCAGGGCGGGGAGGGGGCGGCCACACCTACCCCAGGCGAGGGATGCGCGTGATGCAGTCCCCGGTCTGCGCGTCCCACACGCACACGCGGCCCGCCAGGCAGCAGCTCACCAATAGCATGCCGTCGCTGGCCAAGCACTCGATGTCCTGTGGGCGGATGGACGCACACGGGGTGGACACGCAGGTCAGCGCCTGCCCACCCTCCGAGGGGACACGCCCACAACCGCCAGGTGCTCACCATCAGGTGGCCGCGCAGCACCAGCGGCAGGATCTCCATCTCGGGCGGCGTGTAGCCATAGTCGTCGCATGGCAGCTCCCCGCGCCGCCTCCGGCCAGGCCCTGCGCCAGGCTGACCATAGTTGCGTGGGCAGAGCAGGCGGTAGAGACAGAGCAGCAGCAGCACGAGGGCCACGCCAGCTGCCAGCCCCAGCGCCGCCACCCTGCGGGCCGAGCAGAGCAGTGAACTCACAGGGACCCCGACCCCGCCCGCCCACCCGTCCAGCTGCCCCTCTTGGTGGGTCTTACTTGTACAGCGTGCCGTCACCGTGGGCCTGCGACCCGCCTGGCGCCCCGGCTGACCAGGATCCTGCGGGCCTGGGTCCTGGGGGCGCCCAGGCCCTGCGTCCATCCTGTGGGTGCCGCCCCTCCAGGGCCTCCCTAGGGTTCAGGCGCAGCGTGACCGGGATGACAGGCAGCAAGCTGATGTACCTGGAGGGCGGGGTGGCCTCAGTGGGGACCCTCCCAGGGCCCTCCTGCCCGTTGCAGGGGTGGCCCCCTCAGCCCAAAGCCGGTGCCTTCCCAGGCTGCCAGCAGGGCCTGCACAGGTGTGCCAGGAAGAAGGGCCAGCGGTCGCCCCAGGGCCAGGGCCCAGAGCCACCCTCCCAAGCCGTGGCTGTGTGGTCTCAGTCATGCACAGTTCCTGCCAGCGGAGACCTGCTCACCTCTTGGCCAGTGTGATATTGTAGTAGCTGAAGAGCACGGGCCAGTGGCGGAAGGACAGCTTCCTCCAAAGCTCCTCATCCTCCGGCCCCCAGGTCACCTCTGGGGCTGGGCTGTCATGGACACCCTCTGCCACACCCACAGGCTCCGGTGGCTCACCT
This sequence comes from Graphiurus murinus, assembly GCA_004027655.1. Lineage (NCBI taxonomy): Eukaryota > Metazoa > Chordata > Mammalia > Rodentia > Gliridae > Graphiurus > Graphiurus murinus. The sequence continues at coordinate 12,338 of PVLC010023570.1, forward strand.
GGCAGCGTCTGGTTCTCCGGCAGCTTAGGGGCATCAGGTGGGAAGAGGGGGAAGGCGGGGTCCGGGTGGCTGGCAGGCAGCACACCGCCGGGCATGGGCATGGGGCCCAGGGCACCCTCTCCCAGTGGGCTCTGCTCCGTCACCTGGGCGGCGAGGTAGGTGCGGAGCCCTGCAGGGTCGGTGTACACCAGGATGCCGATCCAGACGACAGTGCCAGCCTGCAGGGGTGTGGGAGGCTGAATGGCCACCTGTCCACTCTGTCCACCTCCTTAAGCCCTGCCACCCCCGCCAGTGGGGGACTGGCTTCCCAGCCTGGCAAGCACTGGAGCACACGTAGGTCTGTCTGACACAGAACTTTCTTGCCTCAACCTGCACCTCTGCTCCTGGGCCAGAGGACAGACACCCAGAAGGCCTCCGCCGCTCTCCCTACTCCCTCCAGCTCCCTGGAGGAATGCTGCTGCTGCTGCTGCCCGGCCGCCCCAGCCCTGCTGGTCACTTAGTCTGCCCAACATTTTCTGCTGCAGCCCATGAATCATGTTGGGTGTCTGCATGGCCCTCCCTCCACCTGACAGCCCTGGAGCTGCTGCTCCCTGGAGCAGGCTCACGGGGCCAGCAGGGCCTGAGGACACCCAGGGAATCAGTGTCAGCCCCTCCAGGGTGGGGCCGGGCAGGCAGGTACCATAATGAGGCGCTGCGCCAGGCGGGTGCGGGCCAGGAAGTAGACGACACGCAGTCTCTTGGGGAGCCGCAGGTTCCGGAAGGAAGATGGCTGCAGCGTGACGGTGTGGGGTGTGGACAGCCGCACAGCCAGCTGCCTCTCGTGGCGTGCTGGCCGTGCCCCAGGCTTGGCTGGGGGCAGGCAGGCCTCGGGTGGCAGCCGCTTGTTCAGGTCTGCGAGCTGTGGGCAATGGTCAGGCCTGAGTGTCTGCACCTCTCACCCAGCACTCCCTCGGGGTGGGCAGAGCGCGCTGGGCCACCCTACCTCCATCCGGCGAATGTCAATGGACAGGACAGTGGTAAAAAACAGCATCTGGAGGAAGAAGTCAGACACCAGGCCCACGACGGCGAAGAGGCAGAACTCCTGCGAGAGAGCAAGGAGGCACCACCATGAGCAGCCTGATGGGACCAGCAGCGGTAGCGCAGCCCCCTGGCTTCTCCAAAGAGGAACAGGGAAGGGTGGTGTCCTCCTTGGAGGGGAGTCCTGACCCAATTCAGGAACCTCTCAACCCAGCCAGAGCCCAGGCCTGTCCCATCTCAGGTTCTCAGGATACTTATGCTGCACCAGCAGAGGGAGAGGGCCAGAGAGATTCGCTCTGTCCTAGAACTGAGAACTCACCAACTATCCCAACTCCCCACCCACCAAGAGGTGGAATCTTTGGAGATTCAGTTTTCTCCCTTTCTGTCCTCTGGCAGAGCACTGCGGATCCCACTCGACCCGGGTAAGATGGTGGGTGCGGCCCGCCATGCCCCAGGACTGCGCTGCATCTGAGGAAGCCCGGAGCCCGCCTGGCTCTCTGCTCCTCCCCACTCTCTCAGCCCGGGGAGAAGACAGCACCGCCCTCCCTGCAGCTCCTCAGCTGAGGCCGGCACTGCGGGGCTGGTTTAGGACCCTGCAGGGGGAAGGCGGGACTGGACACGCAGAGCCAGCCACCAGCCTCGCCATGCCCACTGAGCGGCCTCACCGGGCATAAGGGCCTGCCTGGCCAGACGCTCCATCCTGCAACCCAGTCCTTTGAGCCCAGTGTGCCAGCAAGCCTTGCCCGCTGCTACACGGCTGGAGCCGCAGCCCGGGTCGTACCTGGATGGCAGGCACAAGGGTGAAGTAGCCGATGAGGATGATGCCCAGCTCGGTCGCCATGTTCTTCATGATGGACCAGCTCTCGCTGCTCAGGCCTGTAGAGGCGACAGGACCTCTTGTGTGCAGACTGCACATGGCCTTCTGGGCCTTGGAAGGGCCCAGCCCCGAGGCAGCCAGGGCCGGGGCCAGACTGCAAGGGTCACCACCCCCACAGCTGCCACAGGGAAGGCGCCGAGTCCTGCCTGCCCTGTCTGCTCCCGGGCCCACAGCATTATGCTGTAGTGGACAGCCTGCCTCTGCAGCCCCTCACAGACAGGCGTGGGCGGGGTCGCTCGAGTCCCCACCTCCCCGAGTAGGCGGCTGCTTGTCTCACTTTCCACAGACCCTCAGGCCTCGTCTGGCAGTGGGGGCCAGGCAAGCAGGCCGGCCCTTCTGTGTGTGTGGCTCTAGGTCTTGAACTCAGGGCATTCTACCTCTGAGCTACACCCTCAGCCCTTTTTATTTTTGAAACAGGATCTTGCTAAGTTATTGCACATTGGCCTTGAACCTGCAACCCTCCTTTCTCAGCCTCCCAAGTAATGGGATTACAGGTGTGTGCCACCGTGCCTGGCTCAGCCTGGCTTGCTTTCTTGCAGAGGACTCAGGCTACCCAACGGCCTGTGCTCCTTGGCAGAGCTCGCAGGCCCACTGTACACCAGCATGGCCAGAGCAACGTAGCTTTGGGACCGCGTGATCCTACCTTGGGCAATTCGCAGCTTCACCTCGAGGTCCACTGGGGTGGAGACCACGGACTTGGTGAGCACCAGCACGTTCTCCAGCCCGATCACCACCACCAGGTACGGGAAGATCTCACTGGGGACAGGGAAGCGGGTGGTGAGGGCTGGGTGGTGGCAGGCTCCTGGTGACTCCCCTGTCCCCCTGGCTCATATCAAGATCTGTCTACACGGCTGCTAGGCAGGTCCAAAGACTTGCCAAGGGGCAGCACCCACCCATCTTTTCCCCCTTGTGAGAGGAGGCCCGTGAGGAAGGCATGTGTGCCCCGATGCCCTGACCCACACGCAACTCCAGCAAAGCCGCCAGAGCTGGTCAGGGGGTGGGGCGCTGGCCTGAAGCCCTCTGCTAAGGAGCTGCGTCTGCAGAAGACCAGCCGCTCCTACAGACACTCTCCAGCAGCTGAGCTGCTGCTGACAGGCCCCAAGCAACAGGAGGCGGCGAAGGCTCTGGGGAGGGCGGGCTCGGGAAAGGGAGAAAAGAACACAGCGCCACTTCTGCAGACCCTTGCCCAGCATGCAGGAGGCCCCAAGCTTGGTCTCCAATACCATGAGAAGGAAAGACAAGTCTCTTTTCCTGCCACCAGCCTGACATGCCAAGCTGGAGATGCGACAGTGACAGTAACCACTAAGAAGCGGGCAAAAGGGACTGGTCACAGCCGAGGAGCCCAAAGCCAGAGAAGGAAAGAGGGAGAGAAGAGCAGGGGAAAGGGACGTCACAGAAAGTGACAGGCCACGGCACCATGCACCTTCACAGAGCTCACTCTAGGTTCAGCTTCTGTTAGTGAGAAGGATGGAAACACCTTCACACCTTCCATGGCATACGCCACCAAGAAGTAGTGTGTGGGGGTGTGTATTACACCCACCTCCACACTCAGCACACAACACACACACAAAACCACATGAGCAGACAAATACACACGTGTGTGTACAAATACAAATCAGACCACATGTACTTCTGAAATGTCAAAGACACCAATGTGAAGACACGGGTAACAGCAAGTGTCCCATCCCGGGAGGGCCAACTGCCCCGCTGTGCAAGGTTCTCTCAGCCGAGGGCCCAGCAGAGCATGCTGGGAACCTACCCGCCATTGAGGGTGGGCGTCAGGCCGAAGAGAGTGCAGAGCCCCACCGACATGAGCAGCGAGCTGAGCACGGTGACCACGGCGGCCAGGGCCAGCCCCCACTTGGACTTGACCATGTCGATCTTGCCTGGAAGTCAGAGGGGCACATCAGGAAAACACCTCCCGCCCCACCCCCGGCTCCTTTTCTTAAATTGAGCCCAGGTGCATTCTCCCTCCAAGCCACACCCCTGGCCCTATTTTTACTTTTTATTTTTTGTGGTACTGGAGATTGAACCCAAGAGCATTCTACCTCTGAGCTCTACTTCCAGCCCAATTTTTTGTTCTTTATTTTGAAACAGGGTCTCACTAAGTTGCAGAGGGCCTCACAAGTTGCTGAGGCTGGCTGTGAACCTGCAATCCTCCTGTCTCAGTCTCCCAAGTACTGGGATTACAAGCATGTGCCACCAGGCCCAGCTTCCTGGCCCCCACTTCAACCAAGGAAGGAAGGCACCTGGTGTAACCAAAAGAAAGGGTCTCATGGGCTTGGCACACCTTTTGGGAACCCCAGCCAAGAAAGGGTCTTTCTCTGAGGAGCCCTGGGCCACCATGCCCCGAGGCTCTCCTGGGGGTGAGGCATGCTGCCTATCGTGGAGGCAGGAGTGGGCGATGGACCTACGTGTGGAGAAGTAGATGTAGGCAAACAGGATGATGTAGGTGGTGACGAGCGGGATGAGCTCCGCCACGCCGATCTCCTCCTTGAAGTGCACGTGCACCAAGCTCTCTGCCCGAAGGCTGCAGTTGGGGCTGGGGTGCAGAAGCATGAGGCGGGCACGCAGGCTGCCCAAAAACCTGGAGACAAAAAACCCAGGGGGCCGTCAGGGCCTCCTTCCTCCACACTGGGTGGGAACTGCCCTACGGTCTCCAGGGGCACCCAAAGGATTACAAAGTGGGCAAAGTTGTCTCCGCACTCCTTTCCTGACCTACTGCCACTCCGACTGCCAAAGGCCCAGCAGAGCTAAAGGGAGGCTCCCACGTGCCTCTGCCATCACGGGCACAGCGGTGATCAGCAGGGCCGCCTGCCCAAGGCTTGAGGGAAACAGGACCCTTCATAGGACGGGGAGAAATGCTTCAATGGGGGCCACAGAATGATCCAGGTTCCCAGGGCGCTCTGAACCCTAACCGTGCAGGGAAACGCGCCTCCCGTCAGACCACCAGAAGCCCACTCCTCTTTGCCTTACTTGGCGTGGTAGTGCTGGAAGACCAGTGTGACAGTGTAGGAGACCATCCTCTTCCTTGTGTAGAGGCTCACCCCGCTGTACTTCCCAGGAACACCAAACAGCAGGTCTGTGGGCCAAGACCAGCAGGTACTGAGAAGCAGGGACAGCCACCGGGGCCCTCCCACCCCACCCTCGGAGGCAGGGGCAGCCCGTTCTGCAGAGTGCCCATCAGAGCAGAGACCATGCCAAGTGCCTCCTCACGGGCTGCAGGGGCCTGGCCGGGCTACCCTCGCGTGTGGCCGGGGTCTGCATGGACTGTGGACAGGGCCTGGCTGGGCTACCCTTGAGTGTGGCTGAAGTCTGCAGCGTCTTGGGCTCATGCTGGTGGACAGTCCCGATGATGTCAGGATCAGCGTGGAAGCGCTCCCGGTCATTCTGCCAGAAGTTCCCCGGGGACAGCAGCAGGCAGCCATGCTCGGGGAGCAGGTTCCGGAGCTTCCTGAGGCCTGGCAGCAGGTCGGTCACCTGCAGGCACACGTCCTCCAGGCTCTTGGTCCCGAAGCTGTGGGACAGGACGAGGTGCGGTGTGTTCCCTGGTATCCCAGACGGCCCGAAGACTGGGGCAGCAGAGGAAGTACTTCCAGGTGGCCGACCACCCCACCATGTGGCCACCTGGCCCTGAAGGTGCATTGGGAGCCCAGAGCCTATCATCTCCAAGCAGAGGGAAGTGTGGGCGCACACGCTGCCCCACGAAACACTCTGCCAACTGAGCGGGCAGGGAGAAATTCAAGGCTTCATTTCAGTCACCAAAATCCTCATCAAAGCCAACTAAAAGCGGGCCAGGATGCAGCCTGTGGAGCCAGGGCGCTGGGGGTGAGCCTGGGCCGGGCGTGGGCAGGCGAGTGGGCGTGGAGCCGGCCTCTCAGCAGAGCCAACTCAGCCAGTGGCCAGAGTCAGGCCCGGAGACCTCACTCGGAGGCCTGAGCGGTGCCGTCTCACGGGCCGAGAGGAAGACAGCCACAGTGGGCGCTGGGTGCCCCGAAAGTCAGCGATGGCTGGCGAGCTGGAGCTAAGCTGAGGGCCGTGACCCTCCCTTCGGGACAGAACGAGATCCCTGAGAGCTGCACCTGTCTCTTAGCACGTGGTTCCGGATCTCCTCTACCAGCTGGAACGCCCGGGACAGAGGTGAGCGAAACACATCCACCGCCAGAAGGTTCTTGTGCCAGGGAGACACCGAGGACTTCACAAATATCTGCTGGATGTAGGCCACCGGGGGACCCACATACTGCAGAGAGAAGGGCAGAGCAAGACGGTCAGCTCAGCGGGGGGAGGAGCACGGCCCACATCCAGAAGGGCAGTGCTGTGCGACAATGGTGGCCAGCCCCAGCCCACAGGCTGACCAGGGCCAGGCTCGTCCTCTGGCTGGCAAGGCCCGAGACAACCTGGCCCTTCAGGAGATTGGAGCCTGCCGAGGGGGCCACGGGCTTCCAAGGTGAGGCCCAGCTTTAGATCCCGAGCTCCAGCTGGAGGTGCTCTGGACTCTGGCTTCATGTCCTCTTGTGCAGGAAGAGCGCCAGCACTCTTGCTGCAGCATTGAGGATGGCACGCACCTCACTCATTCGCGTACATGCCTGGGCACATGAGCAGCACAAGCAGAGGAAGTACAAACACCAGCCACCAACAGTGAGCACGCCGCCTGCAGGGCCCCATGACAGTCCCACCAGACCAGACACAGCTGGGGCAAGCTCTCCAGCTTGGCTGGCCTCCCTCTGCCGGCTGGCTTTGGATCTCCAACCCTCCAAGCAGTGTCAAGTCTTGGCGACTTTCAGGACCTCGCCAGTCACTTATCGTCTGTGCATGGTCTACAGTGGGCTGCAGGCTGCCACCTGGGCCCCTACCACTCACTACCCTAGCTCGGGGGCCCCAGAGGCAGACCCCAGACAAGGGGCCTCTCTGGGATGTGCAGGGACAGAGAAGGAAGGTAGCCCCATGGTCATGGGGGATGAGAGTGGAGGAAATGCTGCCAGCCTGCTGTCGCTGGAGGAGGTTCCTAGAGCACAACCCTCCTGCACCAGGGGCCATACCAGAGTCCTCTGCCAGCCCGGTGGAAGGCAGGCAGGCAGGTGCCACAACAGTGTTCACTGGGCTCTCACAGCCCCTAGGTGGGAAACACAAAAGCAGATGAAGCTGGGCATGGTGGTGCATACCTGTGATCCCAGCATCTCAGTGGGACCCTGTCTCAAAATAAAATGAAAAGGGCCGGGAGGAGCCAGGCATGGCAGTGCACGCTTATAATCCCAGTACTTGGGAGGCTGAGACAGGAGGATCAAAGGTTCACAGCCAGCCTCAGTTACTTAGTGAGGCTCTTCACAACTCAGTGAGACCGTGTTTCAAAATAAAAAATAAAAATTCAGCTGAGGGTATAGCTCGGAGGTAGAATGCTCCTGGATTCAATCCCTAGCTCTGCAAAAGGGGGGGGGGGGTGTTGGAGTGTAGAGCGCCCCCAGGGCCCATCCTCAGTGTCGGAAGGAGAGAGAGAGGGAAGGAAGGAAGGAAGGAAATGAGCATGATGTCCTATGTCTCTGAGAGAAGAGGCAGCAGGGCCGGTGGGGTCCAGATGCTCTGGATGGCAGTGGCGGCAGCCTCCCAAGGTGGCTTCACAAGCCGCCCCGCCCACCCTGTGACGTGCAGATTTGCTTCTGACACAGAACACGGCCGAAGCAATGCCACTCTTGAGACGAGGTTGCCCTACAGGGTGCGCACCTCCTCCTCTGGAGCCGGCCCTGATGAAACCAGACACCATGGTGTGAGCTGCTCTGGACGGGCCATGCACCACAGAACCGAGGGGAGCCTTTAGCTGAGCCCTGAGCTGAAAGCCCAGAGAAGAACACCCGGTTCAGGGAGGAGCTGTGCCCACGGTCACACAGCCCACGGGGAGCAGAGTTGGGTGGAGGGAAACCCAGCGCTGCCTGACTCCGCAGCCTGTTTCTTCTCTGCAGCCGACCTGCCTGGGCAGTTTTGAACGTGAGTTCCCGTGGAGACCAGGAGGCAGACACGAGGGTGGGATGGCCACATGGGAGACGGCGGAGGCCCTGGGGGCCAACAGAGCCTGGCCACCACCGTCCAGAGCACGTGACCGCTGCCACCGTGATGCCGGCCTTGGGGCCACTGCTGTGGGCTGCCAGAAGGGAGTGCTGTCAGGGTCAGGTCCCCGTGACCACTGTGCTGGGGGCTGATGGGGGGGCTGGAAACCTCAGGCTACATTTTTAAGTATATTTTCTATTTTATTTATTTATTTATTTTCGGTACTGGGGATTGAACTCAGGGGCATTCTACCTCCGAGCTATACCCCCAGCCCTATTTTTTATTCTTTATTTTGAAACCGAGTCTCACTAAGTTGCGGAGAGCCTCACTAGGTAGCTGAGGCTGGCTGTGAACCCGGATCCTCTGGTCTCAGCCTCCAGAATGCTGGGATTACAAGCGTGCGCCACCACGCCCGGCTCTGTATTTTCTATTTTAAACATAACCCTTCCTTCTCGTGTAGACAGAGCTACCGAGAACTCCAGGTAGTTCACCTTTACACTGACCCAACCTCAAGCCCCTTCTCCTGTCGCAGCCAGCTGGTGCAGCGGGACACCCAGCTGAGTCCAAGGTCCAGCTCCCCCAAGCCCATCGTGCCTGGACAGGGCCCGTGGCCCAACCTCAGTCCCTCGCTCCCTCCCTCCCTCCTCAAGGAGGTGAAAATGCAATCCCAGCACTCGCCAGTCACTGAGGACCAATTACAATAATGTACATGAACCATCTGGCAAAACGTCTGGCTGGAAACCTTGTCCCCTAAAACTATGAGCAACTAACTTGGTGTTCCAGGCAGGTGGTCTCAGCCTCCAAGTCAACGCTGCCCATCTTTTTACCAAGACCTGGGGTGGCCAAGGCCTCTGTGGATGCACACTTCACACTCCATGGGCAGATTCAGCACAGTCCCACCTACCTTGTCAGCTACCATACTCCAAGAAAAGTACAGGCCATGCCCCCCAAGAAAGACCTCTTGAGCACCCCCCCCCAGGGTGAAACACTGGCATCTATAAATCTGAATGAAACTTGACTCTGACATGTGGCCACGCACACCTCTGCTGTGTCTCTGGAGGATACAGGCGGCGGCCCACACGGAGGGGAAGCTCCTCAGCAACAGACAGGAGCAGCCGCCTCCAGCACACAGAAAGACCAGAGCTGAATGAAAAGACATCGCTGGGTACAAAGCGGGCAGACAGACACACACACCAGGAAACCAAAACAGGCAGGCACAATGGCCTCCCGGAAGAGAGCGGCCTCCTCGGTCACCCGTGAAACGCAAGTCAGAAGCACAGTGTGGCTTCCTGAACATCTGCTGGAATGGCTGGCCGCGGGACTGACTGGACACTGGCAGGACAAGGACTTGACGGCACAAAGGGAGTTGTACCTCGGAGGTAGAGCACTCCTGGGGTTCAACCCCAGTACAAATAAGGAAGTACTGAATTATATATATGCATGTATTTATTTGTATAGCCAAAGTATAAAGGAATATCCTTAATTCCACCCTGAATCCATCTGATTAACCTAAACAAATAAATGAGAACCAAAAGACAAATTTCCTAGGTAAGAGAATTCCCTATATAATTTCCGTCAATACTCCCTCCTCAAGGCGGCGGGACATAAGCCCCCCCTCCCCAGGGTGGACTGTGCAGTGACTGCCCCCGAAAGGGTGGAGTACGGCGAGGAAGAGCGACCCGGGCGGGATTCTTTCACAACAGTGGGCCCCTGCCTGGGCCCATGCCTCCCACAGCTCGGCAGCAGGTGTCGGGCCGGGCAGGGAGCGCAGGCGGGCAGAGGGGCTCTGGCTGTGATGAGCAAGACTGGTTTCCACAGGAGATCGGGGCCTGGCTCCCGAGGTCCAGAGCTGATCCGCCTGCCTGCGCTCCCTGCCCGGCCCCATACCCGCCACCTGCGCAGGAGCGCCGGGTCCTGGCTTTCCCCCTGGAAGCACCCCCGAGTTCACAGCCAGGTGATGAAGCCGACAAGGCAGGGCCCTCAGCTCCCCACTCGGAGCCAGCCTGACCCCTCGTGTCCTGGATCAGCTGTGCACACAAGTGGGGCTGAAGCTGCTGGAGCTGCAGCTGGGAGTACGGGCGGGGGGCTGACCAGAGTACAAAACTGAGCGGCAGGTGCCTTTTGAGGCCCAAGCCACGGGTGCACAGTGCATGCAGCAGCCTACCCTGGCCATCCTCATAACGAAGACTGTCCTCCAAAATTGCTGCAGTTTTATCATGGCCAGCCAAGGGACATGAGCTACTGACACTGAGCTGCACGACGCCGGGTCACAATCCCAGGGCCCGTCTGTCCTTCTCCATCCTGCAGGGGATGGGGTGCTGATCAGGGAGGAAGTGCACCATCCTGATTCCTGAGCTGGCAAGTCACCCTGCACACTGCTCTGTCACCATCCCAGGCCAACGGAGGGCACTCAGGGAAGTGCTCACAGAGGAACAGCCCCTCACAGGCGCATCACACACCTGTGCATGCCATCAGCCCCGACAGCCTCTACCAGTCAGAAACCCACAACCCAAGACTGCCCTGCTGGGCCCGGGGACCATCGGCCCCGCTGCCCGGCAACAGCAAGCGCAGCACAAGGCTCCTGAAGGTGGCAGGTCTGACCAAGGTCCCGCGGTGAGCCTACAGTCAAGCTGGGAGGTGGCGCCCCGCACAAACGGGGTTCTGCTGCAGAGCTCACGCACACAGCCCTAGGGAGCCAGGGCTATGTACTCCCCATGCACTCCGTGTGTGGCTGTAACACGCGCCTATTTTACCAGATGCATCTCTACTCCAGCAACAGGAGAGTCCGGCATTCACCAAAAGGGAAGCAGGTAGGGAGGCATCTCCACTGCTGGAGGGGAGGCAGGAGAAGAGCTCTGTTCGCCGAGCGTGGCTTCTCCTCCTCCAGTGGCCCAGCACCAGCCTGTGGTCCACAGCACAACACAGGAAGGACGCGCAGTGTCCGTCCCATAGCAGCAGGAATGCCCAGAGGTGAGTTGTCCAGCTTGTGTGCGTTCCGAGTACTAAACTACAGTGCGTGAGGTCCCCAGTCTGAGCCTTCAACGCAACAGACGGTTTTCCCTTCTCGTTTTTATCAGTGCTCAGCCCACAGACAGTTGACAGAGAACAGCGCAGTCCAGAGAAAGCAGCCTAGGGCCGGAGGCCCAAGCGTTCTACTCCCGTGTTGGCCTACGTGAACTAAGAAACCAAGGAACGTGACCACTCTGGGCCCAGCTTCCTTACCCATGTAAAAAGATCAAAACCTTGCATTTGATCTGATGGATTGTGCAGATAAGATGGCTCTAAAAACATTGGTGGCATGCTGCAAATATCAGGCAGTGCTGGGCCTCTGGTGACAATACTCCAGGGGTGGCCAGTGCTTGGCAGGTCCTCAAGGAACACCACAGGCCAGCTCTTTCAGGACAGCCACACTTCTGCGCCATGGGGGGGTTTCTTTCTTTCTTTCTTTTTTGTTGTGAGGTACAGGGGACTGAACCCAGGGGCATTCTACCTCCGAGCTATATCCCCAGCCCTATTTTTTATTCTTTATTTTGAAACAGGGTCTCACTAAGTTGTAGAGGGCCATACTAAGTAGCTGAGGGTGGCCTCAAACCTGTGATCCTCATGTCTCAGCCTCCCAAGTACTGAGATTACTAGAGTGTGCCACCACGTGGCTGGGGTGTTTTCTTTCTTTCTCTCTCTCTCTCTCTTAGTATTGCATCTATTTCTTTTTTTTTTTAGTATCACATCTATTTCTTGTGTGTGTGTGTGTGTGTGTGTGTGTGTGTGTGTGTGTGTGTGTGGTACTGGGGATTGAAATCAGGGGCAGTCTACCTTCCGAGCTACACCCCCAGCCCTCTTTTATAAACAAGTCTCACAAGTTGCAGAGGGCCTCACTAAGTAACTGAGGCAGGCCGTGAACCTGGATCCTCCAGTCTCAGCCTCCCCAGGACTGGGATTACAAACGCACGCCACCACGCCTGGTGTGTTTTCTTTCAATAAAAGTTATTCATTAAACATATAACCAAGGATCCCTGATGCCTTTGCAAAGCCGTTGGAGTACGTGAGTTCCCACCCCCGAAGCTGACCACCCTGCTCTGGCTGGCGAAACCTGCACTCGCCAATCAGCTCCCCGCCTGCGCTCTCCTCAGCACCGCGCTGGGCACCTACCCACTCCGGCTGCTCGCTGCGCTCTCCTTGTTTGCGGTCAGAGTCCACGGGCGGGGGCGAGTAGCCCTTCATGGGAGTGGAGAATTCCACAGGTCCCGTTCCCGGCAGGGGGAGCTTCAGCAGCGGGTAGCTGAGACAGATGGAAAGGAGACAAGCGTGAGGACGGCGTGCGTGCCAGGTGGCCGCTGCCACTCCACGGCGGGCAACAGAGGAACCTCTGCCAGGAGGCCGCCCGCATGGAGAGTGCTGACACATACAGCCCAGTCAGGAAAATCTTACAAGGAAGTCCAGCTGATAAATAAACATGGTAAATATTCTCAGATTTAATAAAGGCAAGATGCTAAAAACAAATAAAACCTTCTTGTCAAATTAGACATAACATACCCACAAAAAACCGGGGGCGAGGGGACTATAAAATCAAGAGGGATTCTGATTCAGATGCTGAGCAACTCCCCTACCTAAAAGGACAGACCATGAAAACCGTGTAACAACACAGTGTGGGTCGCACTGACCATGGGACCAGAAGTTAAAGGACCCACCTCGTGCAGAGAAAAGCTGTGGGCGTGCTTCAACAAGATGGCATTCTGTTTCAGGTTTCACTTTTTTTTTTTTTTGCGGTACTGGGGATTGAACTCAGGGGCATTCTACCTCCGAGCTATACCCCCAGCCCTATTTTTTATTCCTTATTTTGAAACCAGGTCTCACTAAGTTGCGGAGTGCCTCACTAGGTAGCTGAGGCTGGCCTCGAACCCGGATCCTCCGGTCTCAGCCTCCCGAATGCTGGGATTACAAGCGTGCGCCACCACGCCCGGCCCAGGTTTCACTTTTTAAAACCTTTTTTTGTGTGTGTGTATGTGTGGTACTAGGGATTGAACTCAGGGGCATTCTACCTCTGAGCTATACCCCCAGCCCTATTTTTTATTCTTTATTTTGAAACCGAGTCTCACTAAGTTGCGGAGTGCCTCACTAGGTAGCTGAGGCTGGCCTCGAACCCGGATCCTCCGGTCTCAGCCTCCCGAATGCTGGGATTACAAGCATGCGCCACCACGCCCAGCTCCCCCCCAGCCCTATTTTTTATTCTTTATTTTGAAACCAAGTCTCACTAAGTTGCGGAG
>PVLC010023571.1:0-25539 GCA_004027655.1 Graphiurus murinus
TCTCAGGCTATTTTCTGTTTCTTCAAATTTCCTAATTTTTCTGTGAATTGTTTATACTCATCATGAAATCTGCTTGTATAGATTTCAAATGGAGTTATATTTTCTGAAATTAAGAACTCTTTCCTATTTAGCAACTGGGGCCAGAAAAGCTATGGACAACAGAGCAGTAAGAACATGGGAATAAATAATCAATTGATTAAGCAAATATGATTTGGTTTAAAGGTGTTAGAGGAGGAGAGGATAGTAATCCAGGGCACCCAGCAAAGAGTTTATTGATTAATGTATCACCTGTGGTTATCTAGGAGGAAATACCACACCAAGTGGCCATTGCAATGGGCCATTATGGGAATATAAGGGATATATAAGGACCAGAGAGGTGGACTATTTGCTTTTAACTACTCTGAATAACTTCAAGTAAGAACATGACTTACTCAAGACACAATTAAAAAAAAAAAAAGAAATTTCTATGATTTTCCTAAGGAAACTAATCATTTCACAACTTCATAGAGCTGAGATAGCCTGTTACCAAACAGGTTGTTGAATCATAGAATAGTTCAAGCAATGCTCAAAACTATGATCTCTAGATTAGCAGCATCTGTAACAATGGGAACATTTGGAAAAAGGAAATGCTTGAGCCTATTCTAGACCTTTGGAAACAAAGATTCTGGACCTAGCAATCTATGGTTTCAGAAACCCTCCAGCTGACTCTGATGCATACTAAAGTTTGAGAAACACCAATGGTTTCCAAGGTCCTACCACAACCCCCTGCTGATCTCTTATGTAAAGGAGCAAAAATGGAATTGTAGCAAGAACATTAGGAAGGAGCTATATGGCTCCAACTACTCTGAATATTCAACATTTTGAAAAGCTTTTTTTCCCAACATAAGCACTCCCTTCTACCATACCTTTTAAGTCATATCTGGGTTTACTTGAAGGTTCCTCTAAAGTACTTGCCTTGCAAGAAGATATGTTTTCTTCATACCCCCCTCTCTTCCTTTCTCACTGTCTCCAAACTATGACTAGTGTCAGATGCCACCAAGGATTTACAATTCCATACTCAAGACTGACAAGTCATTTCAAGGTCTTGCTCATTTTTATTGCCCTAAATGGTGGGGACAAATGCAAGAGTAACCTTTGATGATATTAGCTTAGGGTGCACCTGATGGAATTTCCTAAGATAGTTGTAGTTATTAGTAATTCTGGGTTCAAAGTGCTGCTAAAACTCTGGGTAAAGTTATCACTGTTTGCTCAGAAAGTTGATTAAAATGTGCATTCAAAGAAGACCTACAGAGGGATAATTAATGAAGAAAATACTTCCATTGATATTATGTATATATGTGAGAATAACAATGCCAATCTCAGTATAATGTATAAGGAAAGGGGGAGTGGGGGTGGAGCTGGGGAAAAGTTCCTCAAGTTCTATGTGCATGTATGTACTACATTATGATGTGAAACTATAATGCAAAATAAATGTATATTAAAAAAGACAAAAGATAACAAATGTTGATAAAGATGTAGAGAAAAGAGAATCCTTAAACATTGTTAGTAGGGATGTATATTAGTATAATCATTCTGGAAAACAGTATGTATTTTCCTCTCAAAACAAATAAAAATACTATCACTACCTCATATTAAATGGGGAAAAATTGCAAGAGTCCCCACTAAAAACAGGAACAAGACAAGGATGTCCATTATCAACACTTCTGTTCAATATACCACTTGAGACTCTAGCCAGAGAAAGAAGGCAAGAGAAGGAAATCAAAGGTGTAGAAATAGAAAAGAAGAACTAAAACTATCCCTTTTTGCAGAAGACATGATACTATACTTAGAAGACTGAACATAGTCAACCAAAAAACTGTAGAACTGATCAACAAATTCAGCAAAGTGTCTGGATACAAAATAAATCTTTAAAAATATCAGAAGCTTTTCCAACCATAAATCCACTGAAAAAGAAACCCAGAAAACAATTCCATTCACAATAGCACCCTGAAAAATAAAATACTTAGGAATAAACCTAAGCAAGGAGGTAAAAGATCTCCAAAAGAAAAACCATAAAACATTGAAAAAAGAAATTGAAGACCTTAGATGATGGAAAGATCTTCCATGCTCTTGGATAGGCAGAATTAATATCAGCAAAATGGCCATTCTCCCAAAAGTGATCTACAGATTCAATGTGATACCCATTAAATTACCAAGGTCACTCCTCACTAACATAGAAAAATAGGTCCTCAAATTCATTTGGATCAACAAAAAGCCCAGAATAGCCAAAGTAGTTCTCAGCAACAAGAACCATGCAGGAGGTATCACCATACCTGACTTCAAACTCTACTACAAAGCCACAGTAATAAAAACAGCATGGTACTGGCACAAAAACAGACACATAGACCAATGGAGCAGAATAGAAGACTCAGAAACAAACCCACACACTTACAGTCAATTGATTTTTGACAAAGGAGCCAAAAACACACTGGAAAAAAGAAAGCCTCTTCAACATAGTGTTGGCAAAACTGGCTAGCCATATGCAGGAAAATGGAAATAAACCCCACTTTCTCACCCTGCACAAGAGTCAATTCAAGATGGATCAAAGACCTGGAAGTCGGGCCAGAGACCTTGCAGCTACCTGAAGAGGGCATAGGTCCAACACTTTAACACATAGGCACAGGTAAAAACTTTCTCAACAAGACTTCAAAGGCCACAAGCAACTTGAAGATCAGTACATGGGATTGCATTAAACTGTAGAGCTTTCGTGCAGCAAAGGAAATTATCAAGAACCTCAACAGAGAGCCCACAGAATGGGAGAAAATTTTTGCCAGCTACTCTTCTGATAGAGGACTAATATCTAGAATATACAGAGAACTCAAGAAACTCACAGCTAAGAAAACAAATAATCCAATCAAAAAATGGGCAAAGGATCTAAATAGACACTTCACAAAAGAAGTAATACAAATGGCCAATACATATTTGAGGAAATGTTCAACATAATTAGCAATCAGAGAGATGCAAATCAAACCTACCTTGAGATTTCACCTAACGCCAATTAGAATGACAATCAACAAGAACACAAACAACAACAAATTCTGGCAAGGATGTGGAGAAGTAGGAACCCTAATACATTGTTGGTGGGATTGCAGATTAGTACAACCACTTTGGAAAACAGTATGGAAGATCCTCAGATGAATGGGAATGGGCATACCATATAATCCAGCAATACCACTTTTGGGTATCTATCCAAAAGAATGGAAACCAAACTATCAGACTGATACATGTGTATCTATGTTTATAGCTGCACAATTTATAATTGCCAAACTATGCAACCAGGCAAGATGTCCATCAACAGATGAATAGATTACAAAACTATGGGATATGTACACAATGGAATTTTACTCAGCCATAAAGAAGAACAAAATCATGTCATTTGCAGGGAAATGGATGGAACTAGAAAACATTATGCTAAGTGAGATTAGTCAGTTACAAAAAGTAAAATATATTATGCTCTCCCTAATATGCAGAAGCTAGGGAGAAAGTGGGACATAAGAGGGACTCCAGATGAAGGAGAAACCTTAGGTGAACAAAGAAGGTGACTTAACTGAAGGTGATGGCGGGGGAGGGAATACCCTAATGCACATGATGTACTTTCACAAACATATTAAAGTCAATCACTAAACTAAACTTGAGAAGGAGGGAGTGGGGTGGGAATTGAGGAAGAGTTAAATAAGAGATGTGTACATATATGCCTTCACCAGCCTGTACCTAACAAAGATGTATGATTACAATGCAACAATAAAAAAAAATTTAAAAAACCAATATGCTGAGTTAAGTGAGAAAAAAAAAATACTACCAATACCATGTGATCCCGGAAAAAAAAAAAAAAAAGATGACCTATGTTCTGGGAGGCTGAAGTACCAAGAATTTGTTGATATGATGTAGAAAAAGCAACTCAAGGTTTTAAGAGAAAAGTTTACCATGAATTCATCATGTGTGGACTTCTCACCCACTTCCTAACTATGCCCTGCTTGTGTGCATTGCTTTGGGAGGCAAAGCATCTTGCATCTTTGAAAAAAAAGAACACTCACTGCAGGAAAGAAAAGAAGACAGGCAATGCTACTATTAAACCGGGGCCCCTAATGGTAAGTGTGATTATGGGTTTCTAGAGTGATAGGACAGGGAGAATCACATGAGAGTCAAAGGCAAGGAAGGATTTTACCATAACCCAGCAGAAAAGGAGTGGCAATTAGAATGATTTAATACAGGGGAACCTGTAGTAGCATTAATTTTTCATGGAATCTCTGCAACTACATTTGGCCTAAATAATACTATGTGAATGATAAAACCTTTCTGAGACTTGTCATAAATCTCCATGGTGTTGAGGCAGGGCAGAGGACCTGGGAACAGAAAGGGTTAAAATAGGCCATCTGTATAAAACAACAAAAACAAGGAAAGTTAATAAGATATACTGGTAACAATGACTAGGCAAAGACTATGAAAATCAAAACAAAACTTCAGTCCCTTCTGTGGGCTGCATTCTGAGGACAGACGGTGTAAACAAAATGGGGGAGGTGAGCAGAGAAGTGGTTCCAGGAGATTATAGAGTACACCAGCCCATGAGATGATAACTCTAATTAAAGATTAAAACTGGGCAAAAGACTTGGGCCCCCAAGATCCAATTCTGATCAACCACAAGAGAGTAGATAGGGGACTACAAGAAGATATAAAAGATCACCTTCCAAGAATTTCAGTGATTACTCTTTTTCGCCCCCCACCCCGCCCCATGTAGGGGAGTTATTTTTGTTTTCTATCTTTTCTCTGCTTGCAAATAAACATTCATATTTTGATCCCTTCATTAGTCCTTGGACTTCATTCATTGAAATCCACTGGACAAGAACTCATTAAGAGAGACATTCTGTGTCAATGTTATATCATGGTGGTTGCTCGTCTAATTCCCAAATTTGAGTTTATCTCTAAGCCTTGAATATGAAGGAAGTCATGTATCCCTCAAGGGCCCTGTCATGTCATCATAAGCACATCTCATAAATCCTCCCAGCAAGGAAACTACATGGCAGGAAAAGAGAAATAGCCAGATCTTTGGAGGAATATGGGCCCTTGACTATGAACTAATGCAGTGAAGAATGCAGTGTTATATCTGTCTAGCAGAATGGCGAGACAGGAAGGCTAGGAGACAATAGGATTGAGGGTCCTAATTCTGTCACACCAATGGGTCTTCAAATCCATACTGTGATTGCTTCCACATTTCCTGCATGTAGAGATGACTGAATATCCATGTTTGCACCCTGATCTCCAAAATGTGGGTTAATGAGGCAACAGCAAGCCAATGTTGAGCTCTTCATCCTTACCAAAATTAAAACCACATACTGGAGGAATGGCAGAGATTAGTCCAGCATTAAAGGTTTGAAAGATAGCAGGCAATGTGGCAGCAGCTATTAGTTGTCCCCATTAGCTGAACTTCCCTTTCCTCTCATAGATATAATGTCTCCAAATTTCAGTTAGGAAACTATCATTCAGGAAAAAGAAACTAAATTCTCCTGCCAAATTGAACTACATGTATCCACATGACTAAGTTGCGGCTAATGGGGCGTGAGTGACAGTGATGGGTACAATTTCTGGGTCTTGGTAATAAGATGATTCAATGTATCTATCCCTTCTCCTTTCCCCTTTGTGCTGGCTGAAATCCAGACCAAGGCATAAATGGAGGGTCAGTATGGCAACAAAAGAAATTGAGTCATTCATAGTACTATCATATAAGTTCTGGTCTGCTTACACAAGGACTTTCATTTGAGTGAGAGATAAGTTTTTATCTCTTTTATGCCTGTACTATTTTGGATGTCTCTCCCACAACAGAATATATGCCATAACAAATATAGGTAGTGATCCCTGTCCTGGCCCCACTAGAAATTCTGCATCCCCCTTCTCTGGCCTTGTGCAAATGACTGATGGCTCTTGGAGAATGTAAGTGGATTGCTATAAACTTAATCAAGTGGTGATTTTAAATGTAGGTGCTATTCCACATGATCTCTTTAGTGGAGCAAATCAACATGCCCATGACACTTGTACTCAGCTATTGTTCAGATAAATGTCTTTTTTTTCCTTTATACTAATAAGCAGAGAGCAGGACAGCAGCTCACTTTGATACATTCTGTTTTAGATATGCCAACTCTTTTACTCCATGTAATAATTTAGCCTTGGAATTCTGGTCATCCAACCATTCCTTGAATCACCACACTTGTCCACCTCATCAGTGTCCTTAAATTGATATGAGCTGTAGAAAGTAGCAGATACTCTAGTTGCATCAGAAAGGCCCATGATTTCCAGTAGGTAGGAAGTAAATCCAAAGAAAATTTAAAGTCCTGACAGCTAAGGGATAGAACCAGTGGGGCAAATGCATATTTCTTGTGAAGTAAAGGCAACTTGCTTTACTTGACACTTCTTACAACTAAGATTATTATATGAAGTCTGCATTCCAGAAATTGTGAAATTGGATTAATTAAATTTAATTGAAGATGAATGGAAGATAAATAAATGCATTGTCTATATTCATATTTACATAACTTTGGATTGTTTTTTGATGGTTATAAGCAGATTGAAAAAAATATATAAAATATGAAAAGTTGAATGCTCTTGATAATTTGAATCAGATCTACAGTGTGAGATAAAAAAGCCACAAATGATTTTTAGTATAAAGAAATCTCTGTCACTCTTCATCATGCAAGACTGAAACTCTATACTTGTTCAACAATAACTTGTTGCTCTTCCTCCTCCTAGTCCCTGGCAATCACTGTTACACTTTTTGTCTCTATGAATTTGACGATCTTTATATAAGTCAAATTAACAATATTTTAATTGTTGTGATTGGCTTATTTAACTTAGCATAATATTCACAAGATGCATCCATGTTGGAATATATGGTGGATTTCCTTCCTGTTTAAGGTGAAATAACATTCCACTGTAGCTATAGAAAAAGTTTTGCTTATCCATTCATCTGTCAGTAGATACTTGGGTAGCTTCCACAGTTTAGCTATTGTGAATAATGCTTCTATGAACATAGCTGTAGAAGTGCTGAATTATTTGGTAATTTTATTTTTAACCTTTTGAGCAAATGCTATCTTGTTTTCCACAGTGACTACACCATTTTACATTCCTACCAACAGTGTAAACAAGTTCCAGTTTCTCTACATCTTCACCAATGCTTGTTATTTTCTGTTCTTTTAATAGTAGCTATCCTAGTGGCTGTGAGATGCTAGACTTTATCTTCTAAATTTTAAAAAATGCTATAGCCATAGTGACTTTTAATAGACAAATTGTGATCATATAACTTCCCTGTTCCAAAAATGGCCTTCAGGATAGTCTGACCTTAATATGTCTTATGAAACCTTCATGATTTTCTCTCTTGCTTACTTTTGTAGCCTTCTCAACTGATCATTTTTCCACTCTTCCCTTAGGATGTATCTCCTCCAAACCATACACACATACACATTCTATGCATCAATCACTCTGAAACTTGTTCAGGTCTGTGGAAATGCTATATTTTTCCTCATCTCCAACAGAATTTTTGATAGATTCTCTTTCTTCCTTATCACCTAGATAGCTCCAGGTTATCTTTGAGGTCTCAGGATAGACAGTGTTTTCTCCAGAATATTTTGTTAGTAAATTCCCCCTGACAAGCTACATCTATAACTGTAAGATGCTCCTAGAGTGCTCTATTCTCACCCTCATATATACCTTACTTACATTCTACAATTACTTGTGTGCTTATCACATTTCTTCAGGTCTTTTGAAATATGTGGCTCTTGAACACTAAAATGTAACTAGTGTGACTGAGGAGCTGAATTCTTAGTTTTACTTATTGTAGTAAATTTAAAACTAGTATCTGAATAAGTCATTACAAAATTTTAGAGTATGTTTGGGACAATTTGGGTATGTGAGTCTACTATTTTAACTGTGAGTCAATGGAACCTAAATACAAATAAAAATTAAGCACGTAAACTGAGATATTCTTTAAATGTAAAGTGCGATCAGAATTTTGAAAATTTAGTGCAAAATGAAGAAGGCAAGCTGAGCATGGTAGCACATGCCTGTAATCCTCGGACTTGGGGTACTGAGACAGGACAATCACAAGTTCAAGTCAGGGTGAAGTTAATTTTGACCCCATTTCAAAATGAAAAATAAAAAGGGCTAAGGATGTAGCTCAGTGATAGAATGCCACTAGTTTCAATCTTAAGTACCCCCTCAACACATACAGAAAAAGTACCTCAATGATTTTTAGGTTAATGTTATGTTAAAATAATAGTGTTTTCATACGTTGGTTTAAACAAGTTATTAAATTAATTTCACATATAATTAAATTGCCTTTTAGTATAAGTACTAGAAAATTTTAGTTCTGTGTATGGTTCATCTTATATTTCTATCAGACAGCACTGACCTAGACTACAAATTATGTACAGGGAGGAATCACAACTGCCTTATTTACTTATCAAGAAAACTTTTATTACATTAAATGTATCAGGTATTAATATATTCATTAACTTAGAATTATAAGCACTAATTCTTTTAATTCTTATAAAAACCTTTTGAGTTGTGTTATCATTATCATATATGAACAAAGAGATGTACAAAGAGATGTCCAAAGAGATGTCACAGACCTTGTGAAATTAGGCTATAGGGAGAATACAGTCCACTCTTAATAAGTTTGATCTATTGTTTCCTTCATTCTTATATTACAAGGACTAGAGAAATAATCAACATCTGACTTTACAATTAACAACAATATACAAATGTTCTTTATCAATATGCTTATTCCATAGTATCAATTGAACTCTTAGGGCCAAGCTCTGTGCTGGGTGATGAAGACTCTGGTCTAAATAAAACAAGTGCTTGCTTTTAAGGAGATTGGTGGAGGAGACATCCACTTAAGAAAATAATAATAATGCAATATTGTATCATACAACACATGCAATCTCTACAACCTGAGAAGCATGAGAAGCATCTGTCTCAGCCTGGAGATGGAGATAAGAGAGAAGCCAAGAGAGGGCAAGTGGGAGTGAAGAGAGTGGTGAAGCAGGTCTTAAACAGTGGGGAGAAAATAAAGAGAGGTGAAAAATAGCCTGGCATTTGTCACCGAAGGGGTTAAAGGCAGTGAATAATAAGTTCAGGTTTATCTACACAAGAGAAGCATGGAAGCATTGCTCTGCATCAAACTGGAAGGGAGTCCTTAGGACTTCAAGGAGAGAAACCATCAACAGGAGTCTGTTGCTGTAGAGGACAGTAGTTGACATGGAGATGTGGATGGTGGTGAAGCAGACACACTGCAGAGTCACTTGCTGCTTAGAGTAGCCCCCAGCTTGGTTTTGGAAGAAGGATGGGGTTTGTTGCAGATGCCGCAAATGATTTGATCAATAACTATTTCCACTGTTTTTCCTGCTAAATTAATCCCTGTTTTTCAAGGTGCCAATGTGCCCATTTTGACTCCATAGATATTGATTGAGTAATACAATCATAACAATCCTGTTCTGTTTCTCAGTCTCCCTTGTAGCAGGGGTAGTGATCTGGTCTGTCCTGACACATGAGCTACAAAGAACAGTCTGCTGGGAGGTGCATCAGGTAACGCTTTAGTTCCTGCTGCTTCTGCTGCTGCTTTCTGCCTTGTATCTCCTTGAATGTGAAGTTGACTCAGTTCTTATTCAATACCATCAGGGAACAAGAATTGAATTACAGAAATATTGCTGGACATTTTTAAGTTATTGATGCAACACCACAGTCACCTACTCTGAACCTACTTGTTATGTGAGCAAAAGAAAGTAATATTTTTAGCCTGTGGCAAATTGAGTTTTCCATTACTTGTAACTGAACATATGCCTCTCTGACACTGAGCCAAATGAGAGTACTCAAGAGTTTCATCTGTTCTCTGACTTACACAATTGGGTGAATGGCACAGGGAAGCCTGGGGGTAGAGCAGGGTTAATAAGAGATTTGTTGGGCTAAAGGATGTTGGTAAGTCCGATGGGGGCAGATATATCCAGACAACAAGTAGAACATTTGCATGTTCAAAATCTGAGGGAGAGCTCTGGCCTGGAGACAAAGATTTGGGAGTCATTAGCACATTAATATGAATTTATCTAGAGAAATAAAGATTCACTAAAAGTATATAATTTTTCCAGGTATGGTGACTCATACCTATAATCCCCAGCTCTTGTGATGCTGAAATAGGAGGAGGCCAGGCTCAGCAGGTTTGAAGCTGGGCTCAACAACTAAGTAAGGGCCTCAGGAACTTAGTAAGATCCTGTTTCAAAATATAGTAAAGTAGGGCTGGGGGTATATCTCAGAGGTAGAATGTCTTTGGGTTCAATTCGTAGTATCCCACACACAAAAATATATAATATATAAAACCATGCTTTCCAAGTACAAATATGACAATGTAATTCCCAGCCTCACTTAAAAGATATGTAGAGCTGATAAATTTTCTGTTCGTTTAGCTGAAAATCAGGTATTATGTCACTTGAACAGCTGAGATCATGTAATAAAGGAGTAAATCCAGTGTCAGTATCTTGATTTGGTTTCCCCTAAAGCAGACCATAAGATGAAAATTTAAGTAGTTATTTGGGAAGTAATCCTAGGAAACATGGTTGGTGTGGGGGAGAGATGATATAGGAAAATAAAAGACATGAATATAGTATGTGTTATCAAGCAATTATTACTGTAGGTAACTGGAGCTTCATTCTGCTGAGGAAATCATGAAGCGGTTATCAAACATAGACCTCAGAATTGTTCCACCTACGTGTGAGAGAGCTGGGCTATGGGTTCTCCAACTTCTGTTAGTCATTGCTGAAGACTGCCTTGTGCAATGGCAGAGAAGGCTCTGCAGGGACACACAGGCGCTGGCAGTGGAAAATCTGGCCAGCACATGCTGTAATGCTAAGGCCCCAGGCATTATGGGAGAAGAATCAGCAACCTCTGAGATGGAGCATAAGCTAAACCAGGAAGGCCTTGGGATGAAAATGCAGGCATCTAGAATAGGGTGGGAAGAGTCAAAGCAGGAGAGAAGTCGGAACTTGAGGTATATTCTTGAACCGAACAAGATGTCTGCCGTAACTTTGAGATTCCAGCAGCTTCAGGCACTAACAAGATGTGATTGTTACAAGTGCCAACCTGCCCTCCATGTAAGAAACACTATGCTGCAGAGCTGGAACTTTAGTGGCATTTGAAGAGCAACCCCTGCCTTTCCTACTAATTCTTCATTCCGAGTGGACTAAAAATGCATTTTCCCCTCTTAAGAAACAATAGTCCTTGAGAGAAAATGAAACAAAGCAACAAAACTCCATTCACTGCTGAAATATTTTGCTCCATCTGTTTCAGAAGAAGGAAGATTTCCAGTGAAAATTCTCTTGAGACCTTAGAGGGTAAAATGAAAAGTTCTCATATTTTGTGATAATTTCTCAGTGGGTGACTTACCTTTGGTTCAATGCCAATTTTATATGGAATTCCGATGCCAGGAAATGCTGTTACATTTCTGGAAGGGCTAGTACATTGTGATGTGAATTATATGAAGCCAAAAGAGTGCCACACTTGCAATCAAAGATGAGAATATTTTGAAGGCATTCTCATTTTTTAGTTTTCTCATGAAGTTTGCTTTTGATAACCAGATAGCTTATATGCAGTCATGTTTCCTTCTCATCGGATTTGAACTTTTGCCATGTAGAAATCCCAAAGAAGATTATGTTAATGGATGGCTGATGTGTCCTGATGATTTAGAATATATCAGATTCCTGTGGCCCAGCATTCAGTATTCTGTCCATCCCAAGGGTCAAGCTTTCCTGCTCACTCTTCAGAGGTTTCCTATGAATGAGAATAGACCTGAACATGACAGAAAAAAACTGAATGCTGGTTGATCCAAAAATACTTCATTCAAGAGTGAATATATTGTGCTAGAACTGACTGTAAAACACAAGGAATTTAATTGACTATTCTTCCACATCTTACACATTTCTTGTGATAGCCCATCTGGTGTGGTGATGTTTGTGATGCCATTGTCAGTTCAGTGTGGTGGTGGGCCTTGCTCTGAAATAAAGCCTGATGTGTGTAGAATAGGGAAAGACTTATTTTTAATAGAAATTTCAGTTTCTTGTAGCATAATAACCTGCATGCTAAGTACACAACTTTTTTTTTTTCTTCAAAGAGAACAAACACAAAATCTCTTATTGCATTCACTCTGAATAACTTTTCCAAAATGGTGATGAGGACATAGCAAAATCATGTACAAGTTAAGTACCTGTGATAAACAGCTTCGAGAAAGTTGTGTCAAGTAAAAACATCAGAATATGCATTGTTTTCAAGTAGAAATGGTTGTAATTGAAAGCAGCATTGAGCCATATCCTACTGTAAACCTCCTAGTTTCCAACTTAAAACAAAAGAACCAATAAAACAAAACAAATGTCAAGAAAAAGAAAACAGCCATCATTGGGCAGAATCAGGAAACAGGGCTGGAGTCAGTACCCTACTTGTCCTGCGTTGGAACCTCCAAAGGTGTCCCTGGGGAAGGAAGAGTTTGTTTTCAAAATATCTGTCACACAGCATATCAGTTCTTCCCCTATTCCCCAAAATAATACCCACTCAGGCTTCATTTTTTAAATTTTTTTTAATGTTTTGTGGTATAGGGGATTGACCTGGAGGCATTCTATCTCCAAGCTCCACCCTAGCCTTTTTTACCTTTTGTTTTGAAAAAAGAGTCTCACTGGGTTGCTGAGAGTCTTCCTAAGTTGCTGAAGCTGGTCTTAGACCTGCAATCCTCCCGCCTCATCTTCCTAAGTACTAGGATTACAGGTGTGCATCACCATGCCCAGCTCTCAAGCTTCCTTTTTAAAGTCTAGTATTTAAATCTTCACCAACTCACTTGGTAAGAATGACAAATTTACCTTTCAGTTTAAACAAAAAAGAGCCAATAAAGGGAGAAGAAAGGGGTAATAGAAGCATTTCCTTTTTATATCTATACTTTTATTGGTGTGATGTAATTATACATCATAGTGAGATTCAAAGTGATACAAATATACATGCACACAGCATTTGGTGTCTTTCCCTCCATATACCTGTTCCTCTCCTCCTTCCTCCCTCCCCATGCATTTTAGTGTGTTTGGTAGTGAAACCTTGTATGGACATTACCTTATTTGAACTGTTCCCTTCTTCAAAGCATTTTATAATTCATTTAGAGCACAAATCTTTGCCCAAAGTACTGTATTTGAGAGAAGATGGGAAGAGGAGGAGGAGGAGGAGGAGGAGGAGGAAGACTCATCCCTGCAGTGGTTCAACTTTGTCTCTTTTACCCAGATACAAGTTTAATTTCAGGATGTTTTCAAACTGACAGCCCATCTTCTACATCCCATTGGAGTTCAACTCTCTAAATCTCATCTTTGGTATTCTGTGTTAAGGTGTTAATATATTCCTGTGCCACACCTCCAGGTAACATGTTTGCATTTTAATAGGGTCCTTTGACAATAGCACATTTTACCAAAGAAATCATTCATTTTACCAAAGGAATGATCTTTAATGGGTAGCATAGCAGGTCATAAAAAGTTGTGTTTGGGAAGGCAGGTCTTTCCAAATCCTGTTCTCATTCCACCAGTGTTCTCAGATTAGGGTTCCCTGAGGCATGTGTTGTAAAGTCTTAGTTCTTATAATTGTTATTTAGGAGAGTGAATTTGTTTGATAAAGTAAGTGTGGGACATGGCTTGTCCCATACCATCCCCTCAGAGGGTCATAATGACTTTAGTAGAGTAGAAGTTCAAAGAAATCCTGTAGTGACTACCTGGTTCAAGGATTTCACCTCACTCTCAAGCTAACAAGGTAGCCTGTCACCTTTTCATGGATGCTAGCAGAAGACATGGAATTCCTGGTTTGGAGACCTAGTGCTATATTACAGCACACCAAGTAGCATAAGCCTCACTTTGCCTTGGTTCCGCTCACCTCCAAAGACCCATGATAAGCTGCAAAGAGCACTCAATGCTGTACATGCAAAGAGTCTGGATTACACCTAAGACATTCATCTTTGATCTTGGAAAATACACCTCTTTTCTAGCAAGACTGCTCTTTCCTAGAGGGAGACTATCAGACCTCAAGATTGTTTACTACAATGTTGCTCATTGCAAATAAAGCCAGAAGAGAAAATGGAAAAGTGTAAATAGGGTCTTGCAATGTTGGGATAGCCCGCCAAAACAAATAGGGATGGCTAGGGATCATAGCTGTCTTCTTCTCCTAATATTTAATTTTATTTAATCTGAAAATTTCCAATATGTTTGACCAGACAACAGCATTCAGTGGAAAATATTTTGGGAAAGTTGATTTCTATTGCTCACATATAGGACTACCCTGGTAGAAGTCAGTCAGAGTGTTTCACTTTAGCTTCTGCTATGGGTTTAAAAAAAGGAAAGTATCAATACAAGCAAGAATTTTTCTATCAAGAGACCAGCTAGGCATTTCCCCTCATTCTCTTTCAATCAGTTTGTTTTTGAACTGGGTCTGGGACTCACACATGATTTTATTTGTCTTGGGTAATCACTTCCAAGACTAAATAGGAATGACTATAGATTTCCTGGCCATTCATTATCATTCTAGATTTATCACTTGGGCTTCTGTTAAGTGAAATCACCACTAGAATTTTAAGAAATACTTGGCTTTCCAGAAGCTCTGTCCCATTATGCTTTGTCTTTATCTTTCTATGAATATATGATCCATTTAACCAGTGGCAGAGATCAGTCTTTTGAAATGAAGAGGATAATTATATAAATTTATTTAATTCCATTCATTCCTTGACCATCTCTTTCATTTTTCTCCTGAACTTTATCCACACCCCTGCCATATCATCCTGATCTCTCTCAATTATGAGGAATTCTTCTGGATTCATCCTATTTCTGCATCTCTTTTTCATAATTTCTGCAGTTCTGGGTGCCTGTTTTAATTAAATTACCATGTAGACTTTTATTTTCTTTTGAACTTGACTCAAGGAATGCCCAATTGATGACTGCTGTTCTTTTATTTCTTTACTCAAACTTTTATCTTGATTGTTTGTAGCCCAAATGTCGTACATTAGAATGTCACTAAATAGCAGCCTTTCCAGCCTTTTCCCCCTCCTTTTTCATTGTATCCACATGACCTCCTTTTTGTTGGTACATCTTGTGTATTTTGTAATGATGAGATGGCATGAACTGGTCTTTCAAATCTTGTGCACATATACTTCCAACTAAACATAGCATTAGATTTCCCCATTCCTTTTTTACTTTAGTTAACTAGGATATTTGCTTTCTATCAATGAAGATATTTTGAATGCTTTCACTATAAAGAAATGATAAATATATGTAGAGCTAGAAATGCTTATCTTGATTTGAATATTATGCAATGCATACATGTAGCAAAATATCACACGGTACCCCATAAATACATACAAATTTATGTTTTTATGCATTAGAAGAATACATTTTTAAAAATTCAAAACTTCACTTCTAGTTCATATTATAAATGATCATTCTTAGTTTTCCGCATAAAATATTTTATGTATTCACATAGAAGATGTGCTTATCTGCAGTAGCAATATGATATTCCCTTGAAATTAAGAGTGGTAACTGTTTGCTCATTTTATAACTCCAAAAATGGAAGTGGAATCAAACACCCATGATAAGTCATTAGCCATGAATTATCCTTACATATCTCAAGGCTGAATGCCATTTTCCTCTAGAGTTGATCACTGCAGGCTGTTGGAGTTTTACAAAATGACTATATACCCATTTTGCAGTCATTTAGCCTAGTATGTCTTTGCCATATCCTTCTTGGAAGACTGGGCTCTGTCTAAATGCATCTGTGTTGGCTCTGAAGCTTCACTTTTCTACCCAAATGATTAAGCTGTCTCTGCAGCCAGGCAACTCTATCTGCTTCAATATAAAAAGTGCCCCAGTGACTTAAGGGAATCACAGTTTCTCTGAGTGACTCATATAACAAAGAGATAAGGGACCATTACCCTAGGAGCTGTCCAGGTTATGACATTTTTTTTAACAAGACTAGTAGCTCTGGCCTCACATCAAATGTTCTTTTAGTTTTCAGGAAATTTTTTTTTTTACTTGGGAGCAAGTGAAACAAAGAGCATCAAAAAGTTTCTGCTTTATATTTTCATGGGAAGATTTGTTTTTATTTTTATTTTTCATGTTTCTTAACTTTCATTTCATCATTTCTTGTTTTGTATAATTTTATTGGTACATTATAGTCTCATACCATAATGCAATTCATAGTAATAAAGGCATACATGCACACAGCACTTGGGCTTTCCTCCAGCTCCCTCCCCACTCCCCCTTAACTTTTATTTATAGCTTTGATTTCCCCAAGCCTTGCCTACCCGATCTTCCCACAAAAGACAGATTAGTTCTGGAATAGGAAATTAATCAGGGAGATAGAAGACTTTCCAGCTGAATATAAGTTCTCTTTGCCCATAAATTAGAATGACTTAGTACTAAAAAGTACAAAAATAATTAGTCTACGAAACCACTAGGGTGAGAACAGGGTGCACAATTCCACCGCCTACCTCTAGAAGTGATAGGATACAGTAACAAATCCCTGCCATTTTGGAGCTTATGTTCCAGGAGACCAATAGCAAACCCTGAAAGGATATTAAACAATCATAAGAGCTAGGGAGAAAGAGGGAGGAGAGGAATAGGAATGGGAGAGGAAAGAGATGATCAGGAAAGACTCCATCACGGAGAATGTGGTACTTGACTAAAACAACTTTGACATAGTTAAGGAGATAGCCACATGAAAAGCTGGGAGGGAGCATTCTAAGTAGAAGGAAGAGTGATTGCAAAGACCTTGGTGCAGGGTTGTGCCTGGCAAGCTAGAGGGGCATCGGAGAGACCAGGCCAGAGGAAGGATGGGGAGGAACAAGCGAAGAGGTTGAATCAAAGAGATGAGGGAGATTTGTAGGCATTAACGTCAGAAAGGTTAAGATGAGAGAGGCAGAGTATTCTAGGTCATTGTAAGAATATAGTATAAGGACATTTCTCCTGCTTTCAGAGTTTATAATAAAGCAGAGAGGAAAGTAAGTAATTATGATAAGATGAGATCACATTAGAAAAGTATAGGGTACCAAGGTACCGTGGAATTAGAGCAGCAGGTTCTATGCATCCTAGGGCCCTACAATGAGCACATTTTATACCGAAATCTACAGGAGAACATGAGCTAGGCAGATGCAGGTGTGGTGCTATGCATTCAGAGGGGGCAATGAGTTGCAGCTGTTGCTTGGGGGGATAAGCAGGAGCAGGGGGAATAAATAGTCCTGCTGTGAACATACCAGGAATTGAAAAGGAGTCTTATGGCTAAGGCAAAAGAACAAGTGGGCGAGTATTAAAAGACGGGGCTGGAGAAATGAAAGGTAGCTTATTATTAAGAGCGTGGGAGGCTCCATAAGAGTTTAGACTCTCCCTGAGAGCACTCGGGAACCACAGAAGATTATAAGCAGGGTGATTTGTGGCCAGGTGTGTCTTCGAAAGGTTGTTCTAGATGAAGAGTGGGGAGCAGATTGAGAGGAGCAGGCTATGATCCAAGAGAGCAGTCAGCACACTTCCGCAGTGGTGCAGGGGGCAGGTGATGGTGCTTTTGGGCTTCACTGGTAGCAGTGGGAATGGAGAGACATAGATATACTTGAGAAATTTAGGGACGAGTCTACATAAGCTGGGGTGATTGACTGGATGTGGGATTGCTGGTGGGGAGACAAAAGAAGAGAAAGATCCCAGATGTCATTCAAGTTTCTGATTGGGGCAACTTGATGAGTGGTGACGTCACTGACTGCAAATAGGGAACAAGTGAAGAAGTGACAAGGTCAGAGACGGTCTTTGGCTTTTGGAACATGCATTTGATATCAAACCAGCGCTTCTGAAATTATTTTCTATGTCTTCTTACTGAGAATTTAGAGATAATCAAATCAGATTATTCCGAAGGGGACCCAGTTTTTCTCTGTGCTTCCGTACAAGAAACATCATTTTCAGTTCCTGACGTGTTTTTTTTTTTTTTTTTTCCAAGTCTGTTAGGCACTTGGTAGTTTCGGAAGGCAACAAGAGGCAGGTTGTAATATAGATAAGCACGTGGCGCCATCTTCAGGACAGTTTGTGAAAAGCCCACAAACCACCCAGATCGGAAGGCAAGCTGGTCACAGTACCTTCTACCCAGTGCAGACTGACTCCATCTTGCTCGGTAATTAAGAAGCTCAAAACAATGTCTCCATCAACCCCAACTGTGCGAACAGGTCCTTTGCCTTCACGAGAACTGGATTTTATCACAAGTTATAGGAAAACTAGTGGCAGATTTTACTTTGGAATCATTCCAGTTGGAAAGGGTCTGCCAGCTGGAAAATGAGCTTTGCTGTGGGAAGGACTGTGAAAGGAAATTAAGGCAGCATGGCTTTAGGGTTTCTGTCTTAGTGTCCTGGTTCTCTGGGGCTTTTCCCGTTGCACGTGTGGTATTTATGTTCTTCATGAAGTGCTTGATAAGTGCAGAGCCAACTACAGTTTGACCTTTATACATTAAGAATGCTTTACAAATGCATGAATATGAATATTAGAAAAAATGATTTGTCAGATTTTGTATTTTGTATTTTTGTTTCAGAAAAGGTAGTTCACAAATTTATACAATCTCTCCTACAAAAATAAAAGGTTGCAAATAAATCATTATCATATCCAGAGCTGACCAGATGAAGAGGAATAATAAAGCTGACAAACTGACTTTTATTGTTAAAATCTTTTCAGCCTTTAATTCTTGTGTTTAATAATCTCCACCTTTTGTGCAGAGTTACTACAAAAACACCTGCATATATGATCATCCTAATGTATCTACCACCTTCATGCGCAGGATGAGGTGTTTAACCTGCATGAAGGATTTAGCACCATCTCGTAAATTACTGAGAAATAAACAGCTTGCCTTTACACAAAGGCAAATGGTTTCTGCCATTTTACAGTACCCAACTTGTAAATGGACTTTCTTCCTAGACTTCTCTCGCTAGAAATGTATGCCTTTGGTTGCCGAAACTTAAGTCCCAGAGTTCCTTTAATCTTCAAAGAGGTAACACATTAATTTAAATTCTATTTTTAGATAAGTGGGGTCCCAGGCCATTCAGTCAATAATGAACTGTAGTGGAGTCTAAATTGGGCTTATGGGGACTGGAAGATGCAGGCAAATATATAGCCAATAATAGCATCTAATAGTAATTATGTGTTTACAATGGGCAAGGTGCTATATAAACTGTCTCTGTTCTCACACAACTTATAGACTTTTTTTATGTAAGCGCTTTTAGTACTTGTATTCTCCATATTGTGAAAGTAAAATATAGAGAACCTAAAATAATTTGACCACAGTCTCACACCCTCCTTCTAGTAAAGCTATGGAAATGAATTCTACCCAGAAATTCTTTCTTTAGTCAGTCAGTGTGATGAAAACCTCATACTGCCTCCTAAATGGAAACCATCCATTATAGCACAAACCTGAAAGAAAGCCCCAGTCAAGAACCAAGCTAAGAGTCTGAGCAGAAGGTTTGGAATTGGGGGCAGTGGGCAGGACCCTGAGTGGTCTCCTGAGGTGTAGAAGGTCTTTTTCTCACCTTTCCGCAGTTCCAATTTTGGTGCTGCCTGAGATAGAAAGTCTGGGTGGGATGTGATAATGTAAGTCCTTGCCACCAGGAGGGCAAGGCTGGGAGATCAGGGCCTGGGGAACCAAGGAATCCTCTGTTGGCCTCTTCACAATTTGTTCTAGTATTGAGCCCAGAGACAAATGAAGGTAACAGCTCATGCTTAGAAGACAGAGGAGAAGGAACAGCAAGGAGTCACATACCTTACCTGTTCCATCAGTGGGTGCTCAGAGCCTGGTGCAGCTTATCTGGAGTGCACATAGTCATCTTGCTCTGAGGCCCAGAGGCCAGCAGGCAAGTCGATGGGATGTCCCCACACCAGCAGCACCTGCTGAGCACAGGACTGGGGCTCTGAAGCCCCACCTCCAGGCTGAGCATTGTCACTGACTGTGTGACTTTGGGTTCTTCATTTAAGTTCCTTGATCTCTCATTTTCTCAGCTGCAAAATGGTTGTAATAGCTACCCGATAGGATTATTGGGATATCAAAGGAATAACACGTGTGAAATACTGTCAGCTTTAATACTCACGGAGGACCTCATGTGTTAGGAACAAGCCACAGTCCTTGAGTCTCTCAAGGAGCTCACAATCTAATGATACATAAATCTTAGTTATCTTTCTTTTTGTAAGCCTCTCCCCTTTCTAATTCACCCTCACACTCCTCAATTTGGATTTTTTCTTAGTTTGGGTTTCCTCAAGAGCAGGCCCTGAGACAAGGATTTGCATGCCAGGAGTTTATTTGGAGGTACAAATAAACACAGGGGAGGGGTGGAAAAGGGATAGAGGACAAGCAAGATCACTAATATAGGATGTAGTCCTCAACTGCCTCCCACCATGGGCCCCTCTGGAACAGGCTGTGAAACATGCAACTCAGGTTTCACAGCTGAGGGATGGGACTTCTTCTACTGCGTGTTATTCCTTGGCACTAGTGGCCTGCCAGGTGTACAAGCAGAGACTGTCCAAGCAGCTTCTAATAAAGGTCATGGGCAAAGAAATGGAGATACTGGCAGCTGGAAGATGGCCAGAGCACACTAAAGTCAAAGAGCAAAGTGCATCATGGGTAGGATGCTGAAGGCATCTGCAGGAATCAGCCCTGTGTCTGAGGGTGGGGTCAGTCTCTTCCTAGCCCAAGGCAAAACCAAGGGGAAGGAATCGTTCAGCACTAAACACTGCAGAGAAAGGGGATTAGGGGCCAGTAGATAGGCAGTTCAGAACAGTGTGATGAAAAAATTTTTTTCTTCTCTCTTATACTAGGGATTGAATCCAGGGGGCATTCTACCTCTTAAGCTATACTCCCAGCCATGTATATATATATTTTGACCCATGAATCATTGTGCTTTCTCAAAACATTGACAGAGCTGTAGGTCAATAGAATTATTGCTTAACTGTTGAACTTTCTGTGATGATGGAGATATTCTGTATCTTCAATATGGAGTACTGTAGCCTCTAGTTACATGTGAATATTGGGCACTTGAAACGTGGCAGATATGACTGCTGCATTCTTTCATTTAATTTTAACTAATTAGATTTGGCTACCATATCAGACAATACAACTTTAGACTGTTTTTAAATTATACCTTATTATTCATAAGAAATTATCTGAATAATTTTCTTCACTAAAGAACACAAGTACATAAAATATGATATATGGGTGAATGTTAAAATCAATATTGAGTTGGAGCTGAGATCATAATCAAATATCACTACCCTACTAAAAACTCCTGGGACATGGAAATAAATGTAAAATATTATCCACATTTCTTATAAAAATCTATTGTAAAATTTGAATAATCAAATTTCCAACTCTTAACCTAATAGGATAGGAACCATATCGCAGCAGCTTTCCTGCATATTGATGATTATAAATAAATTATCATTTTGGGGAGATCACTGTTGATGGAGGAATGAGGTATTTGGTGGTACACAATTTTCCTTTATAATTTTTTCTTTGATCTCACTAATTATGCCTCATACTGTTACTTAAATTTCTACAAATCTTTGTAGTCTCGAAAATCAACATAGCATACTTTATAACTAACACATTCTAAGTTATATAAAATGTAATCAAATTTCTACTGTAACTATTCGAATGTTTTTAGTATTTATTTTTGTACATAATTAATAGCTTTCAGAGTCATCATCATTGCCATCCTTTGCTCTTCCAGTTCATTCTGCTCCATGTTTCTGCAATGTGAATCAGCTCATACGCAACTGGGGTCAGGGACTGATGTCATCTTGGAGGTCACACTGGTTTACATGGGATTTCCCCAGCATACTGATGTGCTGTGTCCCTGAGTAACAGCATCAAATGCAGAGCACCCTCCTGTGGCTGGGCACCTCGGGCTGGCCTGCATGTGTCCATTCATCTACCCTTCTCATGGCTCCCTCGGGTAATATGTTCTGCTCAGGGGTGCTTATGGTGGGCTTCTCCTTGATATTTCTGTGATTTCCCTTTGTGTCTAAAACTCAGCAGCTCCAAGCCCTTCTCTTTCTTTATGTAAGAAAAGTCCTTTTTATTTTTATTTTTTTATTTTTTTTTGCGGTACTGGGGATTGAACCCAGGGGCATTCTACCTCCGAGCTACACCCCCAGCCCCATTTTTTATTCTTTATGTTGAAACCGGGTCTCACTAAGTTGCAGAGTGCCTCACTAGGTAGCTGAGGCTGGCTGCGAACCCGGATCCTCCGGTCTCAGCCTC
Source organism: Graphiurus murinus (assembly GCA_004027655.1). Lineage (NCBI taxonomy): Eukaryota > Metazoa > Chordata > Mammalia > Rodentia > Gliridae > Graphiurus > Graphiurus murinus. Next base: position 22,351 of record PVLC010023571.1, read on the forward strand.
CCGAATGCTGGGATTACAAGCATGCGCCACCATGCCCGGCTAGTCCTTTTTAAAATATTATAATATTACTACATATTAACTGTACAAAATATTAGGTTTCATTGTGATGTTTTCATACATACATATAATGTACTTTGACAGTACCCACCCTCCCTATTATCCTCTCTTTTCTTTCCCTTTCCTAATAGTCCTCTTTCTACTTCCATGTTATCAGTTTTTCTTTTTTCACATTCCACATGTGAAAGAAAACAGGAGATACTTATTATTTGGGGTCCAGCTTCTTTAGGTTAATGTGATGATCTCCACTCCCATTCATTTTCTGCAAATGACATGACCTCATTCTTCTTAATGGTTGAATAATACCCTACTGTTTAAATGTACCACCTTTTCTTTATCTGTTCATCTGTTGAGGTGGAATTAGGTTGATTCCATAACATGACTATTGTAAATAGTGACATGATAAACATGAGTATGCAGGTATCTCTATGATATACTGACTTGGATTTCTTCAGGCATATACCTAGGAACCCACGCCCTTCTTTTATACCCCTTTCCACAAGCTAGTCTTAGGGTTTAATTTTTGTGGTTCTTGGTTGCGAGGTCCTATTTATACAGAAGTAATTTTTAGTATTTTAACTGTGCTAATATTTTTATTAAGAATATTATTGTTTTTTAAGCACAGTTATAATGTTTTGCATGGAAGCTGTATATTTTAAGTGACTTGACCCTGACATTATTTTGTGCATAAACACTATTGTTTTTAGTGTATGACTTCGTAAAATTTTACCTTTTTTTTTTTTGATTGTTGTTTTTTTCAGGAATATATTTGTTTCATTAATGAAAAACATTTGTACATGGGTCCTTCATCTGAATGAAATATAGTAGCAATAACCACAAACATAAAGAGATCTGAATTCCAAAGAGCATTTAGAAAGATTTCCTACATTTAAAAGTAAATATTCAGATATGACAATATTCCAAATGATATGGCTTATTAATATTATAGATGTTGTCAAACTAAATTAGATATTCTACTAACTTCCCAATAATCATTGGTCACACACAAGCCCTGCCAAAAATGGTGGTTACATTGGTTATTTCATTTCCCAAAAACCTAGATCAAAGGCAAAGTTCCATGTCTCTATTAGAAAAAAATTGATATTAACCTGTATAAATTATACATCATTTCTTTGAGATTTGGGTACATTCGTTCTTTATGTCCTAAAAAGCCAAAAGAATATGACACACTTCTTCTAAGCCCCATTTAGGGGACTTTTCTTTTGGCCCAACAAAATGTCTTTTCTTAACATATATGGAGGAAGCATACTCATGAATGGCCCCTCTATACTGAGGAGTTAGAGTGCTTCTAGTCCAGGAAAAAGAAGGCTGCTATAAGTGGTGCTTTAGAGGAAGTTGTTTCTATGTATTTTTAGGGAGAGAGTATAAAGATTAATTCAAGCCAGAAGTGATGGCACATGCTTGTAATCCTAGTATTCGGGAGCCTGAGACAGGTGGATCAAAAGTTGGAGGCCAGTCTCAGCAACTTAGCAAGACACAGTTTAAAAAAAAAAAAAAAACAAAAAAAACAAACTGAGGTGTATGAGGTATAGCTTAGTGGTAGAGTACACCTGGTTTCAATCTCCAGTATTTCCCCTCACCCTGTCATGGATCAATTCATACACCTGTTTAGTGCCCTTAAAATATTTGTTTGTCAAAGTCTACACAAACATCCCTTGTAATAGATGTCCATTAATCAAGAGTTATATACTCGCTACCAAATTGGAGATTTCTTTCTGCCAGTATAACAGAGGAATTCTCCCAGTGACACGCATTTGAGGCCAAGAGCCACTCAGAGTTTGATACAAAATATTTTCCATGTTGGTGTCCACTGCCCTAAATGCCACCTGCTCGGGGCCATCTGTAGATCAGGTATTCAAAGACTGTGCTCCATGTTATTGTACTGGTTAGGAAAACAGGCTCTGGATCAGACCATCTGGGCTCAAAGTATAGCTATGTTACTTCTTTGCTGTGTGACCTTGGTAGACCACTTAATATGTTTGCCTCAATTTTCTCATTTTTAAAGTAGGGATTAAATAATTCCAATTACTGGCCTGCTGTGTTAGATTTTCATTGCTGTGACAAAATACCCTGACCAATTAACTTTTAAGGAGTAAAGGGTTTATTTTGGTTGGTGGTTTCAAAGGATTCAGCCCATGTTCAATTGGCCTATTGCCTTTGGGCCTGTGGTGAGACAGGACGTCATGGCAGGAGGGCACAGTGAGGCAAAGCTGCTTACTTTATGGAAGCTGGGAAGGAAAGAAAAAGAGACAGGAAGGGACTAGGTTTCCAATATTACCTTCCAGGACATGCCTCTGATGGCCTAACTCCCTCCTGCTAGGCCTTGACTCCTACAGGTTCCACCACCTCCCGGTGGTGCCATCTGCTGTCAACCAAGTCTTCAACACATGGCCTTTGGGGACACTTAACATCCAAACCCCAGGAGTTGCTAAGAGAAGTAAAAGAAATAAATGTAAAGTTACTGGCATAAATGAGATACGATTACGAGCGCCTTGCATTAATAAGTGCCTGATGCATCCTCACCCTCATGATGATGGTGTCTTTTGTATGGTATTTTTTTTCCAAATTATAAGTGACATCATTACTGTAAAACAGTTACCTTTCCAAAGAGGTTCCCAGATGAGAAAGGATACACTGGAGTCAGAATTGAGATGACTAGTCACGCTGAAAAGAGTAAACTTGTCACCAGCATTGGCAGGCTGCTTCATCTTCTTGGAAACAGAGCATCAGTCTCCATGAACAGAAGGATGCTACATCACTGAGTGGGAATGTCTGTCAAAGAGTACAGAAAGTAATGCAATCAATAGTAGCAGGCTAGGGCCTAATATGCAACTGGGTGCTGGTAGTGACATTTGTACTATCTCATGAACAAGCATCTTAATGTGTTCTTTTTTTTCTGTACAGATCAGGATGACCCTTTGCACATGCTTGAAGTTCTGGTGCCGCTGGCTGTGGTGCCTCAATCTCCACGTGCTCCCTCTCTCCCCATTGCTTTTCCTCCTCCAGGACCTCTCCATGTGGCCTCCTTTTAAAGAATAGTCTGAACTTCCTAACTGCAAGGGGGCTGTCTTACCAAAGGGGAAAACAGAAGCTGGGTCTAGAACTGGATCA
>PVLC010023572.1:0-25532 GCA_004027655.1 Graphiurus murinus
TGCGGTACTGGGGATTGAACTCAGGGGCATTCTACCTCCGAGCTACACCCCCAGCCCCTTTTTATTCTTTATTTTGAAACAGAGTCTCACTGAGTTGCGGAGTGCCTCACTAGGTAGCTGAGGCTGGCCGTGAACCTGGATCCTCCGGTCTCAGCCTCCCGAATGCTGGGATTACAAGCGTGCGCCACCACGCCCGGCTGCCTTTTAGTTCTTGCCTATAACTTTTATCTCACTTCTAAATCATATTAATATTTCTAACCTTCTACTTTGTCATGTGATGCCAAAGTAGCTGAATAAAAAGTAAGATTTTGGTCAATGTTTCTGTAATAACAAATGACAGTTCATCGTAGCAGGTCTGTCTTTTAGCAGATCTTCTTTCTTGACTTGACACTTTTTGGACACAATTTTCTTTCTCAATATCAATAAGGCATAAGCACCACAGGGTCTGGGGGGTAGGGCAGGAATCCCACACCCCTCTGGGAGAGGAGGTGAAGGGACTTTTCATAGCTTTCCTGAGTTAAAGAACAGCTGTAGAGCCGGGCGTGGTGGCGCACGCTTGTAATCCCAGCATTCGGAAGGCTGAGACCGGAGGATCCGGGTTCGAGACCAGCCTCAGCTACCTAGTGAGGTACTCCACAACTTAGTGAGACTCGGTTTCAAAATAAAGAATAAAAAATAGGGCTGGGGGTGTAGCTCGGAGGTAGAATGCCCCTGAGTTCAATCCCCAGTACCGCAAAAAAAAAAAAGAACAGCTGTAGAGGCTGACCTGCAGTGACAATTGAAGTGTGTGAATAAATCTTTCATATACAAAGACATAAAACTGCAAGGAGACAGAATGTACGTTGGGGAAAGAACTACTATCCTTGGAGGATGATTCTGGTCAGACCATAATCCTAGATATTACACATAAATAAAGCAGCAGGGGTTAGTGATCTGATTGTGAGAAGACAGGAGGGAGACTTGAATTTTGAAAGACCTAAAAGGACTCTCTGTGACCTTAGACAAGTGATAGAGAACCAGAGGCATACGTTGGTGTGAACACAGACCTTTCTGAGCCTGATCAATTTTGTATGTGTGTACTGAGATGGTAATGTACTCAATTTAAAACAAAACAAAGGAAACTGAAGTAACTGAACTAAACTATTTCTCAGTCTCTCTTGCAGCTAGGAATGAACATGTGAGCATTTCTGGCCAATGAAAAGCAAGTAGAAGTCACCAAGTAGGACTTGTGGAGAAGCATTTTAAAGAGAACTGAATCATGCATCACAGGTGCCTCTGTTCTCCTGTGGCCTTCCTCTTCTTCCTGCCTGGAACTTGAATGTGCTCAGCGGTCAACAGCTCATTCTGAGACCAGCAGGCACCTGCAAAGGGTGAGTAGGAGAAAGGCCAGAGAAAGCCTGGGCGTCTGGTACTATCATGAAGCTAGCCTGCTCGGAGTAGGTACCAAATGCTCTGGACTGCCTGCCTTACTCTTCTTATACAACAGCAACTAAAAAAAAAAAAAAAAAAAAAAGCCGGGCATGGTGGTGCACGCTTGTAATCCCAGCATTCGGAAGGCTGAGACCAGAGGATCCAGGTTCGCGGCCAGCCTCAGCTACCTAGTGAGGCACTCTGCAACTTAGTGAGACTCGGTTTCAAAATAAAGAATAAAAAAATAGGGCTGGGGGTATAGCTCGGAGGTAGAATGCCCCTGAGTTCAATCCCCAGTACCGCAAATAAATAAATAAATAAATAAATAAATAAATAAATAAATCAAACCTCCATATTTTAGAATCCACTATTAGCAGGCATGATGGTGCTTGCCTGTAATCTCAGTACGTGGGAAGCTGAGACAGGAGGATTATGGATTTGAGAGCAGACTCAGCAACTTAGTGAGACCCTGTTTCAAAATAAAAATAAATAAAATGGGGCTGAGGGTATAGCTCAAGGTTAGAATGTCTCTGGATTCAATCCCTAGTACCAAAACCAAAACAAAAAACACTATTGTCTTGGACTTATTATATGTAGCCAAACTTCACCCCCAAAAGATATAAATTGAAAGGCATCTGCTACCTTTTGAATTTTGTCAGGTCTTTAGACTTCAAAGGTATTATACCTTGACCTCCACTTACTCCCTACAATCTCAGAGAAAATTATCTCAACACCGTGGATGTGGCAAAATGGCAGTCTACTCGACTTCTTATCTTTTCCCTTGCCACAGCAATAGCAACTCTCTCATAAACCTACACACTCAAGGATGAGTAACGAAGGGATGTTCTACTGCTGATCCCTTCTCTTAAACGTGCTTGAGTGCAGTACCCTGAACAAACTCTGTGGAGTAGTTGGATCTATAATTCATGTCTTACCTAAATATATAAATGGAAGTCGTTTTGCAGCTCAAGTGCTCTGGAAATTGAGAAGCTGGCTGAAAGCAAACTACTTGTTTCAAATCCCGCATTTATCTCTGACTATGTGATTTGACATCTCTCAGCCTCAGTTTCCTCTTCTGTAAGCTGGGGAGAGTAATAATCACTACCTTAGTATTTTGAAGAATAAAAGGTACACTATACCTGTTACATAGTTCTCAGTAAGTTGTTACTATATATTATTTACTTTTAATAATTATTATTTACTATTTTTTGCAGTTTATAAACTTTTTACAAAGTAAGGATATATCTCATTTAATTTTGTGCCCTTCTCATTCAACCCAGCGAGGAAAAAAAAAAGTACATGGCAAATAGTAATTTTTTATTTTGTTTTATTTTATTATTTTACTTTTTTTGCGGTATTGAGGGTTGAACCCAGGGGCATTCTACCTCCAAGCTACACCCTAAGCCCTATTTGACTTTTTTTTTTTTTTTTTTTTTTGCGGTACTGAGGGTTGAACCCAGGGGCATTCTACCTCCGATATATACCCCCAGCCCTATTTTTTATTCTTTATTTTGAAACAGGGTCTCACTAAGTTGCGAAATGCCTCACTAGGTAGCTGAGGCTGGCTGTGAACCCGGATCCTCCAGTCTCAGCCTCCCAAATGCTGGGATTACAAGCGTGCGCCACCACACCTGGCTCCTATTTGATTTTGAAGCAGGCGCTCATTAAATTGCTGAGGCTTAGCCGGGCGTGGTGGCGCACGCTTGTAATCCCAGCATTCGGGAGGCTGAGACCGGAGGATCCGGGTTTGCAGCCAGCCTCAGCTATCTAGTGAGGCACTCAGCAACTTAGTGAGACCTGGTTTCAAAATAAAGTGAAAAATAGGGCTGGGGGTATAGCTCGGAGGTAGAATGCCCCTGAGTTCAATCCCCAGTACCGCAAAAAAAAAAAAAAAAAAAAAATTGCTGAGGCTGTCCTTGAACCTGCAATCCTCCTGTCTTGACCTCCCAAGTATTGGGATTACAAGTGTGTGCCACCATGCCCAGCTAAATAGTAAATCTTTAGTACATGTTTGCAGTTGCATTGAATAGTGTTCTTTATTTTATTATCTAATAACTTCTTGATTAGACTAGAAGAATGATTGGTGACAAAGTGTTTTGGAGCCAAGCATGGTGGGGCACACCTATATTCCCAGTACTTGGGAGGCTGAGACAGTAGGATCACAAGTTTGAGGCCAGCATCAGTAATTTAGTGAGATCTTCAGCAACTTAGTGAAATTTTGTTTCAAAATAAAGAATAAAATAGGGCTAGGGGAGTAGCTAGGATGTAGAATGCCCTTGAGTTCAGTCCCTAGTCTGGTCATCCTTCAAAAAAAAAAAAAAAGTGTTTTGAGACTGACACCATATTTATCTACTCAGAATAAAAACATATACAAAACTCAATTACATGTATATGGAAAGAAAGTCATTGAAATGTTAGCAAGAGTGGGATTGTCTGTTTTCCAGATTTTCTGCACTTGACATGTGTGACTTTTGTTATTAGAAAAATTAATCTTTTTAAAAAAATCTACTTGGATAGAGAGAAGAGGTTATATAAAAATACATATTTGTAAGAATGACTTCCTAGAGCCAGGTGAGGTGGCGCATGCCTGTAATCCCAGTACTTGGGAGGCTGAGACAGGAGGATTGCAGGTTCAAGTATAACCTCAACAAGTAGTGAGACTTTCATCAGCCGAGTGAGACCATGTTTCAAAATAAAAATTAAAAATAGGGCTGGGCATGTAGCTTGAAGATAGAATGCCTCTGGGTTCATTTCCCAGTACCACAAGAAAAAAAAAAAAAAGACTTCCCAGTGATTTTTGTTGTTGTACATTAAGTAGGCCTACCTCAAAACATAGTTACCTAATAAAAATTGGTTTTGAAAGTGCTCAGTAAATTAACACATTCTTATATCCCATTAGAAGGGTGGAGGTGTGAGGTGTGATTCTTGATCTAGAAACTACATAGCCAATGATGGCCAGAGCCAGGAGCATCATGGTTCATACAGTGAACAGCAAGTAGCGGTTCTCATCAGGCTGACTGTAGGAAGACTATTGTACTCAGAAAGGAAAGTCCAGGAACCTGCATTCTAATTAACATGGAAATGAAATCCACAAAACAAATATGTATCCAAAGTTCGTGCAATCCCAGGGCACAGTGGAGACAGATGCAGATTGATTTAATCTAGTTGCATTAGGAGCATGAATGTTTGTCAGGGAACATCGAGTGGAAAGTTGACATTCAGTTCAATTAAGAAGAGCAAAGTGAAAATGATGGAAGCCATTTCCTTTGTCCAGTTAAATTAGGCATCAAAATAACAGGCGACTCTTTGCTTCCTGGGAAGAGCCAGGATCACTTCCAATGACCATTAAATAAATAGCCAGCCCACTTTGCAAATGGGAAACAAGTAGGAGTTAGGAAAATAGATTCTAGACTGAAAATCAGCCAAGGAAGGCTCCGCAAGAATTCCTCTAACATATTTTTATTGTTTCTAGTTACTCATTTTTAATTTGGAAAAACAGGAAGTTCTGGTAAGAGCACAGATCAGACTGGATATGGGACATACTGAGCAAAATTAAGAGGACACTCTGCTTCTTGCTAATTTGTGTTGCAGCTGCTAAAGATAGGAAGTTTAAAAAAATAGCTCCTCTGGGTGTTTCTCCAAGGCCCCATTTGACATAGATGAGGAGCATCCCTGGTATTTGTTAATAATATGTGGTTTCTTAAATAGATTGGCAACTGGCAGCACTAGAGTTTAGGAATGCTGTTGATTCTGCCCTACGTTATAATTCCCAGCCACCATTACAGCAGTGGACACACGGTTAGTTCGTGCAACAGTTGGCACAGCAAGTGTACGGAAGTGATATCTCTTCTCTCGCTTATCCAAGTCCAGGTTGCAAGCTGGGCGTGGTGGCGCACGCTTGTAATCCCTGTACTTGAGGGGGCTGAGACAGGAGGATCGTAGGTTGGCAGCCAGCCTCAGCTACTCAGTGGGGTCCTCTGCAAGTTAGTGAGACCCTGTTTCAAAATAAAGAATAAAAAATAGGGCTGGAGGTGTGGCTTGGAGGCAGAACCCCTGGGCTCAATCCCCAGTGCCACAATAAATAAATAAATAAATAAATAAATAAATAAATAAATAAATAAATAAATAAATAAATAAATACAGATTGCGATGATAAAATTTGTACATAAACCTTGAACTAATAGAACAGATTTTGAGACACGTTTCCCTTTATTCCTACATCTTTTTTGTTGTTGTTTTGCCCCATCTTCTCATTCAGATTCAGATTCATTCAACATTCATTAAGAATTCTTAGTGTAAACCTGGCGTGGTGGCACATGCTTGTAATCCCAGCATTTGGGAGGCTGAGACTGGAGGATCTGGGTTCTCGGCCAGCCTCAGCTGCTTAGTGAGGCCCTCCGCAACTTAGTGAGACCCTGTTTCAAAATAAAGGATAAAAAATAGGGCTGGGGCTGTAGCTCAGAGGTTAAAATGCCCCTGGGTTCAATCTCCAGTACCACAAAAAAAAAAAAAAAAAAAAAAAAAAGATTTCTTAGTGTATACCAAACTCCATGCTGGAGGTTTTGGTATAAAACCCACCATTACTTGGAATTAGAGGAGGTCCAAGGACATACTAGCATGTGTAAGACCTTAGGTTCTTGCACATGAATTAAATCTGTAACTGAATTAATTTGGTAACTAAAGTAATATAAGACATATTTGGTATCATATTTGATATTATCATGATGGTTTGGGTCTTAAGTGTTCCCCAAAGGCTCATATACTAAAGGCTTAGTCCTCAGTCTATGGTACTATTGGGAGGTGGTAAAGCCTTTATGAAGTAGGACCTAGTGGAAGTAAGATCATTGGAATCATGTCCTTGAAGGAAACGATGGGACTCAATGAAAACTCAAGTAATACAATTAGACTGATAAAAGAGAAACATGATTTTTCTTTTAGTATACTTAGGCAGTTTCAAGAGAAATATGAAGAGCTATTTCAAATACCACCACATTTTTTTTTTTTTTTTTTATACCGGGGATTGAACCCAGGGGCATTCTACCTCTGAGTTACACCCCCAGCCCTATTTTATTTTTTATTTTGAAATAGGGTCTCACTAAGTTGTGGAGGGTCTCACTAAGTAGCTGAGACTGGCCTTGAACCTGAGATCCTCCTGTCTCAGCCTGCCAAGTTCTGGGATTACAATCATGGGCCACCACGCCTGGTCCACCACCATATTTTAGTTTGACTCATATTTTTACCTACACGTTCTTATAAGCTTTATGTTTTTCTTATAGCTTCCACAGTTGAATGTGCTAGGGGAGCAGGGGGAGTTTCTATGATCCAAAGGATATGTTTGCTAGAATATGGGAACTAAAATACTAATGCCATTTAAAAAATCCCAAGAATTAATGATCTAAAAGTTTTCAAGACATTTTCCTATTTGCTTTGTCTCGCTTCTCCTGGCAGCTAGATGAGGATTAGGGTAGAAATCTGACCTTATATTCTCAACCTCACACTCAAATCTTTGTTTAACTATGGGAAAAATAAACCGTCTAGTTCAGATCTCCTAACAACTTCAGGAGTGAGTGCTGGAAGGCAGAATGTCTTTACAAATCAATCTCTCATTTGATATTAAGAATATAAAGTAAGCCAGGCGTGGTGGCACATGCTTGTAATCCCAGTACTTGGGAGGCTGAGACAGGAGGATCCAGGTTCGAGGCCAGCCTCAGCTACTTAGTGAGGTTCTCCGCAACTTACTGAGACACTGTTTCAAAAATAAAGAATAAAAATAGGACTATAGGACTGGGGGTGTAGCTTGGAGGTAGAATGCCCCTGGGTTTCATCCCCAGAACAGCAAAAAAAAAAAAAGAATATAAAGAATCAAAAAGCATAAGAAGGGCAGTGTTGGGACAAGCTACAAAAAGATATTTTTCCATGAGCAGTATCTTGTATACACATACAGATATTTTTCCATGAGCAATATCTTGTATAGAAATCTCCCCCCCAAAAATACTGCCAGTACTTGATGTCCACTCAGATGGCATTAATCTTTAGAGAAGATTAATTAGAAGGTTTGTAAGTAATACTTCAACTTATATTGCAGTTACAGAGGGGTGAGGAAAACTAGCCTACTGTGTACTATGGATCATTTTGGTGCTTTTATACATGAATATTATTGAATAAGCATTATTAATCATATTCTATTTGTTAATATATTATTTTATTTTAACATATTCTTATATAACATATTTATTTAGGGTTAGCAGAGTCGGTTCACCTTGGCTGGGAGTCAAGGTCACCCTCCCCTCCTCTGCTTGCAGTCATGGCCTCTGGTCCTTTTCTTAGTGGGAGCCACATCACACAACCCTGCTCCCCACTGTGTCCCCCACAGACTCCCACTTCTGTTGGCCTCCCATCTTCTTTCTCAGCTCAGATTCTCAGACCCTGGAATCTGCCTTAATTCATCTCTCTTGAAGACTTTCAGTATCTTTCTCAGATCTGGTAATATTTAATGTCAGCTTTCTTGTTGAATAAATGGATGTTTTCTAAGGACTCCAAATTCCCCTGACTTGAATCCTAGACTATTAGAGCCAGAAGTCAGCCTAGGGCAATGCTTCCAGACAGCGCCATTTAGACTCACAGAGACTCTGGGGTTATTACAAGAGTCTTGGAACTCATAAACACTTGTATGGGTTTTCCTTCTCCTGAGCAAAAAAATTCCACCGTTATCATCTGGTATTGATGGCTTTTTTTTTTAATTAAAAAATTACCCTGCTCTAAAAATCTAGGAGCCACTGATTTAATATCAGTCTCCTTAATTTAAAAATGAAAGAAAAAGGCTCAAAAATAATTTTATATGCCCAAGGTCTCACAGTAAGTAAGGATCTTTGGATTCACAACCTTCAATCCATTGCCTTTTTTTGTTTTGTTTGGGTGATCCTGGGAATTGAACCTAGGGGTATTCTGCCTCTGAGCTACACTCTCAACCTTATTTTATTTTTTATTTTGCAACAGGATTTCAATAGGTTGTACTGAGGTTGGCAGAGAACCTGCGATCTTCCTGTCTCAGCCTCCCAAGTACTGGGATAACAGGCATGCACCATCATGCTGCCGTTGCTCTTTCCAGTATCGTAACTCCCCCAAATGCTGGGAACCTCACGATGACACAGTAGCTCTCACCAACTCTACTGCAGGGAGAGAAGGATTCTGTTCAGCTCAGGCTAAATCCTCAAGACGTAACTTCTACCTCTATAGTAAATGTTAAGCTTTGTTGAAGAGTACTGCCAGGATATAATAATCAAAGAAATATTTTTGGGAAAAAGCGCCCCATGTTCAGATAATCTTATCTTACTCCTTGCTCCTGCCATAGGTGAGTGAGAACCCTAGATCCCAGAGGCCCACTGATGAGATCCAGGGGAGGGTCCCACTTTTCTAGAAATCTATAGTGTGGCTCTTAAAGAGTGTATCAGGAGTTGGGCGTGGTGGCGCACGCTTGTAATCCCAGCATTTGGGAGGCTGAGACCGGAGGATCCGGGTTTGTGGCCAGCCTCAGCTACCTAGTGAGACACTCCGTAACTTAGTGAGACCCTGTTTCAAAATAAAGAATAAAAAATAGGGCTGGGGGTATAGCTTGGAGGTAGAATGCCCCTGAGTTCAATAACCAGTACCGCAAAAAAAAAAAAAAAAAGTGTATCAGGACCAAATTTCTTCCTTAAGGATTTTGGAATTGAAGGCCAAGAAAAGGGGTACACTGGGCAGGAGGGTGCTATGAAATGTTGGGGCTGGCAGACATTGTGAACTATAAGCTTACAGAGAATGAAAGTGAAAATGAGACTACTATACTGATACATGCATACACATGTTTATATGCTGCACAATTAACAATGGCCAAATTATAAAACCAACCTAGGTGTCTATCAGCAGATGACAGATAAAGAAAATAGAATTTTACTTGGCCATAATAAAAACAAAATTATGCCATTTGCAGGAAAATGGATGGAACTAAAAACATCATGCTGAGATCAGCCAGTCTCAGAAGGTCAAGGGTCATAGTTTTCTCTCCTGTGGAAGCTAATAAGAAAATAAAAAAGAAAAGGAACTTGAGATAAAAGAGGAGAGAGACCAGTGGAATACTTGGGAGGGAGGAGGGGAGGAGGAAATGAGGCTTGCGGAAGGGAACAGTTCCAATAAGATAATGTCCATACATGAAGATATCACCACAAATCTCACTGATGTGTATGTGGCGAGGGAGTGGGTGGGATACAGAAAGAAATACGCCAAGTGATGTGTGTATGCATTTATGTTTCACTTCGAATCTCACTATGATGTAGAATTACAATGCACCAATAAAAGTATTAAAAAGAAGAAAGTGAGAATGAGACAGGGAGGGAGGGAGAAACATAGGAAATCAACTCGAGGGACCACATGATTACAGAGAGAGATCTCCTTAGCGTCAACCTTTCGAGTTCCCAGTTCTTGCCACAGGAGACCCAGGGTTCCAGAAGCTCCCGGATTTTAAAATAAGCTCTGTGCACACACGGATTTGAGTGGGGTTCGCTCTGTGAAATCAGCAGCTCTGGAGGAACACATTCAGATCTCATGAGTAAGTCAGAGCTCTCGCAGTTTGAGAGATCCAAGGCTGCCCCACGGCCCAGGCTGCCTAACTGGGAAAGTGAAGAAGCAGCACACCGAGATCACACCCAGCACCGCCCCAACAGTGTGGGTGCTGATGGTGGGCACCTCCTGGGCAGCTGAGCATTGTCTAACACAGCGGAGTCAGTGATACCAGTCAGGGGACTCCACAGAGACCTCATCTTAACTCCAAAGAATTCTGAATTTCATTTCCATTTGTAAGAAGCTTCCCTCTAAGCACTTCAGGATGGAAATGAAAGTTCCATATAATCATTCAGGTGTCCTTTGTTTTAAGTAGGAAAAAAAAAAAAACAAACCTCTGAGATTTCTGTTGTACAAGGTACCTGACATGAGACACAGTTCTGTGCCAATTTACAAGGAGAGAAAAATGCACTGTGATATTGAAATCTATTCATCTATGAATTATTTTATTTTCAAGGCAAGAAATAAAAGTAATAAGAAATAGCAACGTCTCCTATGCAGTGGTCAAAAGAGGGTATCAGTCAAATCTTATGGTGAAAACAGAGGGAAAGAGAAGACAGGGCAAGATTGTAGTTTGAGAACAATGTGAAAGAAAGCTATGAATCCAGAAAGGGAAAAAGGAGATTGTTGGTATCAGCCAAGATTCTTAAGCAAAAACTCTTCCTAATTCATCTGTATGAGAAGACGCATCTGGCAGAAAAAGCAAGTGATAAACAGCACGTTGCTGAGACTGGGAATCTCAGAGAGATGACACTGTAGTTAGAGCTGCCCTTGGCTTTAGTAATATTGGAAATAGAAATTGGAGGAAATAAGCAATGGGAATTATGTGGAATGAGTTATTGATTTACAAAATGCATGAGAAATACAAAATATCTTTAAATCTCTGCCTCTACAGCATGCATCCTAAGCTGTTAAAAGAATTGGTTCATGGATTTAAAGAAATCTGATCATTATATTCAGGGGATATTTTTAAGTGCCGTATTTCAGAAAATTGTCAAAGAAAGTACAATTCCTAAAGAAATTAGAGGAACAGAGAAAGAAAATGAGTACATTGAATGGACTTTCTTCTCCCCGCTGTCCTTCCTAAGGTTGGCCTCCCAGTGGCCCAAGCCTGCTGGAAGGAGCTCTGTCATCTGGGAGATACAATTTGACACAGGAGAGTCAGCATTTCTTTTCTCCACCCTCACTTCAGTTCCTCCCCCAGTTCTGGGTGACCTGGCTCCTTTTCACTGTAACAATCATGGTTCAAGTTGCATCCTCTACAGAGGGTGAGGGGTATAAAAATGGTTAAAGGTTGAGCCCAGGAATATGGTCTAGCATAAGACAGGTATCCCCAAAATATATAAATAATGCCCTTTATGGTGATTTATTTGTCTATTGCAGAACTTTTTTTTTTTTTTTTTTTTTTTTGTGGTACTGGGGATTGAACTCAGGGGCATTCTACCTCCGAGCTACACCCCACCCCTTTTATTATTCTTTATTTTGAAACCTAGTCTCACTAAGTTGCGGAGTGCCTCACTAGGTAACTGAGGCTGGCCGAGAACCTGGATCCTCCTGTCTCAGCCTCCCGAATGCTGGGATTACAAGCGTGCGCCACCACAACCGGCTGCAAGTGTCCACATTTTGTTAGATTTATACCTTGGTATTTATTTTTTCTGAACCATTATAAGTGGTATTTTATTTTTAATCTTTGTATTCTTGTGTTTATTACCAATACAGATAAATATATTAGATTTTTATGTTTATCTTGTATCCTGAGATCATGTGAATATTTTCATAGATTTCTGGGGATTTTCTATGTAAAGAATCATGTCATCTGGACATGGTGGCACACACCTATAATCCCAGTATTTAGGAGGTTGAGACAGGAGGATCAGGAGTTCAAGACCAACCTCAGCAACTTAGGGAAGCCCTCAGCAACTTTGTGAAATGCTGTTTCAAAATAAAAAATAAAAATAGTTGGAGTGTAGCTCAGAGGTAGAATGCCCCTGTGCTCCATCCCCAGCATCAAAACAAAACAAAAAACCAGTCAACCAAAAAAAAAAAAAAAAAAAAAAAAAAACAAACCCAAGAATGATGTCATCTTCAAATAGGAACAATTTGATTTCTTCTAGTCCAGTTTGTGCCTCTGCTTCCTACCATATCACACTATCTAGAACTTCCAGCACTATGTTGAATAAGAGTGCTGGGTGTGAACATGTTTGTTTTGTTCACTATCTTAGAAGAAATATCGGGAGGCTGAGACCGGAGGATCCGGGTTCGTGGCCAGCCTCAGCTACTTAGTGAGGCACTCCACAACTTAGTGAGACCCGGTTTCAAAATAAAGAATAAAAAATAGGGCTGGGGATATAGCTCGGAGGTAGAATGCCCCTGAGTTCAATCCTAGTAGCGCAAAAAAAAAAAAAAAAGAAATACAAATTTTTACAACTTAAGTATCATGACAGCAGCAAGTGTTTTGTGAATGCTCCCGATATATAAGTTCCCCTCTATTCTTAGTTTTCTAATATTTTTTCATTTGCTTATTTGTTTTTACCTTTGGTGGGTGTGGGCATCTTTTGAATATTCTTTTTACATTAACTTGATATAATCAGATGATTTCTTTCTCCTTTAACTCTTTCTGATGGTGGATTTCATTCATTAGCTTTTGAATGTTGCTTCAGCTACATAAGCCTTGCCTCTCTGGGATAAACTCTGCTTGGACATGGTATATAATACTTTTCATATATTAAAAACTATATTTATATGTTAAATGAAACTGTGTAGACCTAGTGCTCTCTTTTTTGGGGGGAGGAGGAGTTTTAAAATTGCAAATTTAATTTCCTTAATAACCATAGGGCTACTCATATTATCTATTTCATCTTGCATAAGATATGGTAGTTTGTGGGGTTGTTTGTTTGTTTGTGGTACAGGGAATTGAACCTAGCGGCATTTTACCCCCAGACCGATTTTGTTTGTTATTTAGAAACAGGGTCTCACTAGGTTGATGAGAGTCCCACTACTTGCTGAAGCTGGCCTTGAAGCTGCAATCCTCCTGTCTCAGCCTCCTAAGTACTAGGATTACAAGCATGTGCCACCACGTCCAGCTCTAGTTTGTGTTTTCTGATGAATTGGTCCACATCATCTAAGTTGTGAAAGTTATGTATGTATAGATGTTTGTAGTTTTCTCTTATTATCCTTGTGATATCTCCTGTGATAGCTGCAGGATCTGTAGTGCTCTGTCCTACTTTATTGAGATTAGTAATTTGTGGTTTCTCTTGCTAGAGATTTATGGGTTTCATTAATCCTTTTATTTTGTTATTTTATTAATTTTTTTAAAGAAACAATTGTTTGTTTCATTGACTATTATTTTGTTTTCAAGCTTATTGGTTCCTACTCTCATCTTTATTCTTTCCTTATACCTGCTTTGGGTTTATCTTGATTTTAAGTTCTTGAGGTAGAAACTTAGATTGCTTGAGATTTAACCTCTTTAACAAATTCCCTTCTGAGTCCAAGAGGATGTTATGCGGCTTCAGGTCCCTGTGCAGGATGCCTCTCTTGTGGAAGTAGCACACTGTACTCACAACCTGCCAAACACTCTTCCAGCCTCCTCCTCCTCCAAGCTACCAGACTCCCTGACGTAGTGTAGCAGCAGGCCCCACTTACATGCTCCATCACTAAGTAGATAAAGTCAGCCATGTCTATGATCTCAAACAGCTGGATGACAATTGGGTGCTCCACTGCCCTCATGAGAGCAATTTCAGATCCAATCAAGGGGTTGTCTCTAAACCAAGGCAAGACCTTCACAGCCAGGTCAGTCCCAATAAGGATATGGTGAGCCAGTTTGGCTTGGGCAAAACTGCCCTGGCCAGTGTTCCTCAGGACCATATAATTGTCCTGGCCTCTCTACTCTCTCTCCCAGCACTGTCCATAGACAGTCACAATAGTAACTAACTATGCTAGCTTAAAAAACAAAATAACAGAGCCGGGCGTGGTGGCGCACGCTTGTAATCCCAGCATTCGGGAGGCTGAGACCGGAGGATCCGGGTTCGCGGCCAGCCTCAGCTACCTAGTGAGGCACTCCGCAACTTAGTGAGACCCGGTTTCAAAGTACAGAATAAAAAATAGGGCTGGGGGTATAGCTCGGAGGTAGAATTCCCCTGAGTTCAATCCCCAGTACCGCAAAACAAACAAACAAACAAACAAAAAAACAAAAACAAAACAACAAACCAACAACAACAAAAACAGTATAGCAAAATAACAAACCCAAACAAATGCACAAACTAAACAACAAAGCCAAAAGCCAAAACCAACAAATCATATCCAAAGCCACCAGTTTACCAGAAGTGCTAACTATCTTGGTGTCTGACCAAGAGCTTCCTGTACTAATGGACAAAAACCCAGCCATGGTGAAGGCCTTATATAGCCGATTCCTGGAGACTCCCTCACAATGGCTCCTTGTGAGTTCACATGGTCGGGTCACCAAGACTTTTCCACTTTCATAAGAAGAATAAGAAGGAATCTAAAAACCTTTTTTACTTTGGTGGGCTATGGAGGCTGATGTTTACTGGTTTAGAAATTAAAATTTGTAGGATGCTTCAATGGTTTTTTCTATTTCGAGTAAAAAAAAAAATCGATTAACTTTTGGCTTTTAAAGACCTCATCATATCTACACTCAAGGCATTCATTTCTTTATCTTTCATCTTGAAATGATTGGTGTCAAAAGAATGGTAGCATGTCACTCACATCACGATGACAAAATGCTCTGTTCCCTAAGACACCATAGGGCACCTTATTAACATCTATGGGGCTGAGTGAAAAGGAGCTTCCATCCTAATTGCCCCATAAGGGTGGTGTTCTTTAAATCTCTATTTAATCCTGCTGGTTGATGGTGTCCTTGAGTTCTATATCTTTCCTGATTATCTATCTTATTATTCTACCAATTGTTGACAGAGTGGCACTGAAGTCTTCAACTGTAATTGTGGATTTATCTATTTTTCCTTTTAATTCAGTCGACTTTTGTTGTACATATTTTGTAGCTCTGCTTTTTAGTACACACATGCTTAGGATTGCTATATCTTCTTGGCGGGTCAACCCTTTTATCATTGTATAATATTCTTTCTCTGTCTCTGGTAACTTTAGTTTTTCTAAAGCCTAGTTTACCTAATATCAATATCTCTACCTTTTTTTTTTTTTTTTGCGGTACTGGGGATTGAACTCAGGGGCATTCTACTTCCGAGCTATACCCCCAGCCCTATTTTTTTATTCTTTATTTTGAAACAGGGTCTCACTAAGTTGTGGAGTGCCTCACTAGGTAGCTGAGGCTGGCCGCGAACCCGGATCCTCCGGTCTCAGCCTCCCGAATGCTGGGATTACAAGCGTGTGCCACCACGCCCGGCTCTCTACCTTTTTTATTGTAGGTTAATGTATATATGATATCTTTTCCATTCTTTGACCCTGCATATATTCTTATATTTGAAGTGAGTTTCTTATCAGTAGCATATAGTTGAATAATGCTCATAATCATGGTAATAATCTTTGTCTTTTAATTGGTACATTTAGACCATTTTTTTTTTTTTTTTTGCGGTACTAGGGATTGCACTCGGGGGCAGTCTACCCCCGAGCTATACCCCCAGCCCTTTTTATTCTTTATTTTGAAACAAGGTCTCATTAAGTTGCAGAGGGCCTCACTAGATAGCTGAGGCTGGCCGAGAACCCAGATTCTCCGGTCTCAGCCTCCCAAATGCTGGGATTACAAGTGTGCACCACCACACCTGGCTGGTGCATTTAGACCATTTAAATTCACTCTAAGTTTTGATATATTAGGGCTTAGGTCTATCTTTTGTTTGTTTGTTTCCTGCCTTTCTGTGAGTTACTGGTATTTTGTTAGTACCAGTATTACATAAAAATTCAATTTTTATTTACCACTAATGTCTTTGAGCATATATATGTGTATGATAGCTTTTTATTTTGGAGCATTTTAGGTATTACATGATATATCCATAATTTATCATAGCTTATGAAGCTGTCATTTTAACAGTTTGAATGAAGTATAGAAATCATACCTCCCTTTATCCTCTCATGCTTCTCAGAGTCTTAAATATTTTCTCTACAAACATTTGGAACAATAACACAATACTCAGATAGTATTGTAACTTTTGCTTCTACCATCACACATAAATTAGAAAATTTAAGAGGAGAGGGAAGTCTAGTGTTTGTCCACATCTTGGCTTTCCAATATTCTCCTCTCCTTCCTGATGCTCAAAAATTCCCTCTTTTATTTTTTATTTATTTATTTTGTGGTATTTGTGGTACTGGGGGTTGAACCTAAAGAGATTCTACCTCTAAGCTACACTCCGAGACCCCTAGTCCTTTTTTTTTCAGTACTAGGGATTGAACCCAGGGGCATTGTACCTCTGAGCTACATCCCCAGTCCTATTATTTATTTTTTTATTTTTTATTTTGAAACAGGGCCTCACTAAGTTTTGGAGAGCCTCACTAAGTAGCTTAGGCTGGCCAAAAACCGGATCCTCCTGTCTCAGCCTCCCAAGTACTGGGATTACAAATGTGCACCACCATACCCAGCTAAATTCCTTCTTTTATCACTTACTTTCTGTTTAGAGAAATTTAACTCATTGGGAAACAAATAATCGTGGTTTCCCCTCATCTGATAATAAAAGAATTTATTCAGAGCCAGGTATGGTAGCACACATATGTAATCCCAGTACTTGGGAGGCTGAGACAGGAGGATCACAGGTTTGAGGACAGTCTCAGCAACTTAGTGAGACCTTGTTTCAAAACAAAGGGGTGTAGCTTGGAGGTAGAATGCCCCTGGGTTCAATCCCTAACATAAAAAAAGTATTCAGATAAAATTTAACAAATTTATGATACTACACCTTTGCCAAAAGCAACAGCTTCAAACTATAGTTTCTAGCTCTACTAGAAAGAAGAACCAGAGATGAAGGCATCCAGAAGGCTTAGTCAGGCCCAGCCACAACCCTAGTGTCATCAATACTCTTTAACCCATTAAGTTCTTCATCCCTTTCCCCCAGCCCTGAGGTGCTTCACAATACTTCACTTTGTTCTTTTACACAGTGCCCAGAGAGTGAGGGTTTGGAGGATTCCCTGCCAATCTTCCATGCTGACAGGAAAGGCGATAACCATCCCCACAAAAGATGGCACAAAAGATGGCACGTAGCTATGTGAGGCACTCAACACTGTGCCGAAGCATGAACTGTGACCCATGAAACCTGGGTTACAGTCCCAGCTCCCTGGCTTCCCAGCCATGTCACACAGGAAGTCATTCATGAAGATCCCTATAGTTCTTCCAGAACTCTGATCTTCTCTACATGTGAAGGCTTGCATATACATGGACGTTAGTGGAAAAGGCAACTGTAAGTCAACTTAAAATATCGACTCTGCCTGGCTTGGGACAAGTTTCTCAGACATACATTCCTCGAGATCTCCCACCTTTGCTATTTTCTGATCCTTGTGATGATCTGGTTTTCAAAGGTATTAAACCCAGTAGCCTCTGACTGGCTTCTAGTGGCTATCTTCTTCCTATGTAAATGCTCATAAAGGATCCCTTAGTCACCCATTCTATACTCTTGCTAGAGGCTGCTTTCGATCTAATTGGTTTGATTTTTTAAAAAATCACTTGAAAAATTGAAATAAGTGTGTGTGTGTGTGTGTGTGTGTGTGTGTGTGTGTGTGTGTTGCCAGGGATGGAGCCCAGGGGCATTCTACCTCTGAACTATATCCCCAGCCATATTTTTTATTCTTTATTTTGAAACAGGGTCTCACTAGTTGCAGAGGGTCTCACTAAGTAGCTGAGGCTGGCCTCGAATTTGTGATCCTCCTGTCTCAGTCTCCCAAGTACTGGGATTACAAGCATGGGCCACCACACCCGACTTGAAACAATTTTTTACCAATCTTCCATCATTTGGGTCATTTGCTTATGTGCTACTAGTTTCTCTTCTTCTGTGCTCTGCTTTTGACTAAAAAGGGCTGAGATCCTTATATTAAACAAAAATTGTGGGAGGCCATTATTTTCAACCAGACTCCTGCACTAGGCCCCAACAGATTGACCAAACCAAAATGGAGTCACTCATGCTAAAATGCCATAGAACTAAACTGAATTTTCAAAGAAGCAGATGGATTCCAAAACAAACCAGTTTTTCTTAAAAACAGGCTATTTCAGTCCATCTGTGTCTGTGTCTAACCCTTAAAAAAAAAAAAGTAACCTGATATTAACCTATCCATTTTGTTTTTTCTATTGTGTTTCCTTGTTCCTATCATACAAAACCCACTGTTCATGCCAGGCGTGGTGGCGCACGCTTGTAATCCCAGCATTCGGGAGGCCGAGACCGGAGGATCCGGGTTCGTGGCCAGCCTCAGCTTCCTAGTGAGGCACTCCGCAACTTAGTGAGACCCTGTTTCAAAAATAAAGAATAAAAAATAGGGCTGGGGGTATGGCTCGGAGGTAGAATGCTCCTGAGTTCAATCCCCAGTACCAAAAAAAAAAACCCCCAAAAAACAAAAAAAAAACAAAACCCACTGTTCTGGGATTGTCCAGTGGGAACTTTCATTCTAGTTAGTAAAATGGAGGCTGTCCCCCAATACACGAGTCACAAATAAAAGCCACCAATTAGATCTGTAACTAAATTTGTTGTAACTTTGTCTCTTTACATTGCCAATGACTCTATCTGGGCTACTCTACTTCCTGGCTCCCCATTAGATTCAGGCAAGAAGAAGAGTGGATGGAGAAGGGACTCCATCCCTCTTTCTTGCTGCCTGGGTATCAGTCTAGGCAAAGGCAGCAGCAGCAAGAGTAACAGTAGTAATAGTGACAGAGCCAACAGTGACGCCAACTGTAGTGACGTGTCCTTGCTGATGGTGGCTAGGGTGGTAGGTGCTGTGGTGGCAGCAGTGTTAACAGCACTGGCAGGGGGACAACGACTGCAGCTTTAGCAGTGGCCGAACAGAGCCAGCCTCTGAGTTTCTGCTCCTGGCACCTGACCTGGTTGCACCGGTGCAGGGAGAAAGTGGTTTCCTGTGGTCACTTGGTATTTCAGCAACCTGATCTTTTTGTCTTGCTCTGCCAATCTTTCCAACACCCCTGTAACCAATCTTCATGCTTAATTCTCTCTACTTGAAATGATGAGGTAGCTTAGGAAGTAAAATGTTAGGTAGAAGGAGGTATCGGGAAAATTCATAAAAATATAGTTTTAATACAGCCTTTTAAAAAATCGGGAGAGTGTTAGGCCAAACTCCGGAAGAGCCCAGCCCACACCTGCAAAGAGGAGGAGCCAACTTTTCTGTGACCTGCCCCCCACCTGAAGCCCACCTATCTGAGAGAGAGAGAGGGGCTGGAAAAGAGGACCCCGCCTTCTCTTATATTCCCCTGGACTTCCACATGTTCCCTCTCTTGCTCAGGAACATGCCCTAGGACTTGGTGGTTGGGGGACCCCTGTCTCCCTTTCCTTTTTTTCTGCATCCCAGTTTTTCCTTCCCAGTTTTCCTTAAATTAAACCTGCCAGATGTTGTGAATGATATGTGTTAAAATTCTTTTTTTTCACAATATCAAAAACCTGAAATCTTCTTGTGGGAACAAAGCGCACCCCATCACAGAAATACCTAGAATGGCTTCTCATTTCTTACATAGATCTTGACTAATGCTGTATGTGTAACTTTTCAGAACTTGAATACTTAAACTAATTCAAAGCTGATCTCTGATCTTATTTTGAAACCCAGATCTTTAAAAGTCTGGATACGACCAGCTGTTTATTTCTTAGATTCAAACCGACCAAATATAAGAGAGAAACAGGTCGGGCGTGGTGGCGCACACTTGTAATCCCAGCATTTGGGAGGCTGAGACCTGAGGATCCAGGTTCGCGGCCAGCCTCAGCTGAGGCACTCCGCGAACTTAGTGAGACCCTGTTTCAAAATAAAGAATAAAAAATAGGGCTGGGGGTATAGCTCAGAGGTAGAATGCCCCTGAGTTGAATCCCCAGTACCGAAAAAAAAAAAAAAAAAAAAAAGGGAGAGAAACATGTTTGACCAAACTGTGATACACTTAGAGAAAGGATCTAAATTATTTAGTGCATTGAAAAGCTTTCATAATAGTGGTTCCTCGTTTGCGGTCTGATAATATATTAGCTATTAAAATATTTCATTGTGACAGTATTGTGAGGAAATTTGTTCTATGAAAAAACTTTCTTCAGGGTATTTTTTTTTTAAATCTGAGGATTATACAAAACCACCTGATAAAAATAGGCACACTAATTCTTGGGCCTTTCATTTCAAAGTCTGTTTTCCCATCTGTTTTCCAAAGGCTAGGTCTACACAACCTAGCAAAACGAAGGGTTGTATAATTATGCTTTGATTCAGAGACAAATAGAATGTCAGAGCAGGGAAGGGATATCTGTGCTCATCTGATTTAATACCGGTTAGAAATATTCTTCCTTTGAAACATGTAGTAACCTTAGAGTAGCTACCGATGCTCTGTTTGAATACTTTGATCCTAAGAAAGTCATTGCCTGGCAAGCAGCCCATTCGATCGTGGGACAACTTGGGTTACCAAAAATGTATCACATTTATTGAGCCCAAAGAAAATGCTGCCACAACTCTAGCTTCTGCTCCAGGTCCTGATTAAATCTATTTAGATTCAGACAGAGTAAATGGATTCTTTATTCTACTTGAAGATCTTCAAACCATATAAAAGCAGCCATGGTATCTCTCCATGGAAACATTGCTAGCCCCTAAGAGCCAGGCCCAGGGACCTGGGGAAGTCCTCAGTGTCAGCCAACTCTCTGAATGCACACTGCAGGCTTACCACCTTCCTGCAAACAATGACCTCGAATACAGCTGTTTTCCATTCACACATCTGTACAGGCCCCTTCCAATGGCAAACTTGCACAAAGTCAAAAGTGAGGTCATAGCTGGGCATGGGGGTACACATTTGTAATCCCAGTACTTGGGAGGCTGAGACAGGACAATTGCAAGGTTCAAAGCCAGCCTTGGCAACTTAGTGAGGTTCTCAGAAACCTAGTGAGACCCTGTTTCCAAATAAGAAATAAAATTGGGTTGAGGGTGTAGCTTGGGTTTAATCCCTAGTATAAAAAAAAAAAGTGAGGAAATCATAGCTACACTGACTCTCAGGATCCTCCCTTTTCCCCAGGAACAGCAGGACTCTGCATAATCAAGAAAAACATGAAATCAAAATATTTATTGCACATCACCATGCTAGTGGTGGCAGGACAAGATGGAGATCAAAGGAGAAGTGACAAGAAATAAATTGTATGGCTTATGTAAGCACTAAATTTTAAGTGGCTTTGTGTGCCATACCTAGGCATCGTTTTTTGTTCTGGTGGTGGTGGCTTTTTGTTGTCATTGTTTTGTTTAGCTTTTCAGTGCTGGGAATTGAACCCCAGTCTACCACTGAGTTATATCTCCAGCCAT
Source organism: Graphiurus murinus (assembly GCA_004027655.1). Taxonomy (NCBI): domain Eukaryota; kingdom Metazoa; phylum Chordata; class Mammalia; order Rodentia; family Gliridae; genus Graphiurus; species Graphiurus murinus. The sequence continues at coordinate 21,442 of PVLC010023572.1, forward strand.
GTGCCAGATCTTGAAGCTTGGATGTTATCCTACAGCAAATAGGGGCCACTGTTACATGCAATCAAGCACGACTGAAACTGCATCATAAAAAGATTTTCCTGGTGGCAGGGCAGAGCATGAATTGGTGGGAGACAAAACTGACAGTAAGGCAAGGAGTCAGAGGGAACAATTCAGGAAATAACTATAAACTAACGAGTACGATGGTGTCAGAAGAAAGACAGGATGAGGTCAGAGTCACAGGGTAGAACCAATAGGATTTGGTGATTGGTTGGACATGGAGAATAAGGGAGAAGAATGAAGGAAGCATGGTTTCTGGCTTGGGCAACTGGGTGGATGGTGGAATCATTCACAAAGGAGAAGAACAGAAGAAAAATAGCAAGTTAAAGTTGTGGGGGTTGATGAGCTCTGCTTGAAGCATGTTAAATCTGTATGCTCCTATATCACACCAGCACAGATGACAAATAGGCAGTTAAGAAGAGGATCTGGCACTCAAAATAGAAAAGGCAGAAGGAATAGCATGTGGATGGTAAATAAATCCATGGAAAAGGATGAGTTCATTTCATTCATTCATTCATTCATTCATTCATTCAAGCACTCCTTTACCTATCCAGTAAACTACTATTTATTATCTACTTTGTGCCAGGAACTTATATAAGTGGCTGAATATTTGCACAGCTGTGAACAAACAGACAAAGGTTTTGACATCCTGGAACTCACATTATAGTGGGAAGGAGATTATAAAGAAATAGACTGCAACCCCAGTCTGAGTCTGAGGACCTGAGAACCAAGGAAGCTCATGAAGTAAGTGTCAATCTGAAGACAAGGGAAGGTAAGGTGTGATCTCCAGCAGCCGGGTAGAAAAAGGAGACAAATTCTTCCTCCCTTCACCTTTTGTTCTATTCCAGCTCTCAACAGATCACATGGTACCCACCCACATGGAGGAGGGCTATTTCCTTTACTAAATCCACAGATTCAAATTCTAATCTCATCTGGAAACATCTTCACAGGTACACCCAGAAATAATGTTTAGCCAATATCTGGGCACATCCCTTGTCCAATCAAGTTGGCATATAAAATTATCATACCCCATATATCTAAAGCCTTTGCAGCACCTGATACAAAGTAGGTGCTCAGTAAATGTTTTTTGAATGGGCAAATGAATGAATGAGTTTTTACTATTTTTCTGAGAAATAAAAAACACAACTATTAGACTAAGTGATTACAAATTGCTAAAAAGTAACTAATAATAATCACTCATTATGCCACCCTGTTGACAGATTGTGCTACTTAAGTTTGATTGACAGTCACTCTCAGGGGAAGATTCAGAAATAATCTCTATATTTGTGGAAGATTCATAACAAATGGACTGTGAGTTCAGTTAGATTCAGTCCAGACGACATTTGAATGTTTTGCTTTGGTTCTAATTCAGTACTTCATTAGCAAAATAAAAAGGAGAAGGCAAAAGAGGAAGAGAAGAGGAAGAAAAAAGAGAGAAAAATTAAATTTAAAATTGCTTGTTAGTTGTATAATTTTTTAAACTATTCTTGTTGCCAATCTGTTTAAAAAAATAATAAACAATGTTTAATTTGGCAATGTTTAGTTTGGAGTTGTAATCATTGGGCTGTTGTAATTTGCCCTAATTTTTATACACAGTTTTATTTATTTTGAATGTCGAGTTTTAAGAAATTAACAATAGCCAGGTATGGTGGCGCACACCTGTAATCCCAGTACTTGGGAGGCTGAGACAGGAAGATCGTAGGTTGGAGGCCAGCCTCAGCAACTTAGTAAGACATTGTTTCAAAATAAAAAGTAAAAGGGCTGAGGATGTGGCTTGAAAGCTTGAAGGTAGAATACCTCTGGGTTCAATTCCCACTACCAAAAAAAAAAAAGGTTTACAATAAATTTTAGGCAATAGATAGAAGGGCTAGATAATATGTGATAATAACCTTTTAAGATACTGAGAAAACAGGTTTTCATATAATTCCCTTTGACTTTGAATGTCCTTGTCATCAGGTCTTTGCAGATTATATAAGCATTATTAATTGCAGATATTCTATCAGCCACATGTGTTGCCTTGGGGGTTTGGTTTTGGCCACTATTGTAGAATGGTTCTACTTACCAGCAGCTTGGCACACACTTTTCTTCTTTTTCATCAAGGATAGATAAAGTAATATTCAAGAGGTCACTAGTAGGTGTGATATTAATGGGCAAGAAACATGCTGATAAAAGATGTCTTCCCAGCAGTATTATTTTTTCACATACATTTTTAACAGGATCTTCTCAATGTAAGAATGTGCAGCTTATCTCTTTAATAATGTTATATATATGCAAATATGTTTCCAAAAGGGTCTGGAAAATATACAAGTCAATGTTAATGGTATAGAAGAATCATAGGTGTTTTTAATCTTCCCATGTTTAACTGTATTTTGTAAGATTTCTACAATAAAAACATCATTACTTACAGAATGAAAATAAAATTATATTTAGAAATAGAAGTTGCCTATAAAATGTGTTTTGTCTCAGTTCTGAGAATGTATTAGCTATAGAGAATAACCCAGATTTATCACTGTATGGAATTATACAATCAACAAAGATTTGTATATATTTTTAACTAAGAAGATTTGATGATTAAGTCTACTTGTAATACCTGTGTGATTTCATCAACCATTAAGACTATGACAACAGGGCCAGACTACATTTCAGGGTGGCTGGTTCTCATTTTGACCTCATCACTGAGCACTGTCTTACTTGGGAGGCAGAGATGGGATGTTGTCATAACACCCAGTTCTGCCCAGGAAAGAGTAGGGGAGTTGAACACCATCTACCATACCCTAGGAAGAATGGTACCAGCACAGACAGTAACAAGCATGTGGTTTTTTTCTGGCATGGTACTAACGATCCATGACCAAAAAAAAATTTACAATATTACTCCTAATCATGATGGGAACAATTGTAGAAAATAAAGAAATGAGTTGCTTTGTGCTCTCCTAAGGGGTTATCAGAAGAAGCCAAGGTGCTGATGAGCAGAACCTCCCTGCTGGCCCCCCGGGGCAGGGTGCTGGCCCTTGGGAAATGGAGTCACGCCAACACCTGAGTCATTTTCCTGGTTTTGCCTTGACAGAACTCTTTTTCCCTCCAACAACACTAATGCAAAAATTGGCTCAGCTTCCAACTCACTAAATTCTTCAATCCATTCATTCATTTACTTAGGCACTCATTTGAAAGGTAACTAACTTTTAAGCATCAACTATGTGCCCAACAATGTTCTAGACACTGGGGACACTGGAGCCAACAAAAAAGTCCGAGTCCCTGCTCTCATGAAGTGGACATTTTCATGGAGGACACGGAGAATCAGCAGAGATATACAGCGTAAGGCAAGATAGTAAGTGCCATGAAGAAATCAACAAGGCAAAGTCGAGGTCTAGAAAAATGATGTCTTTAGGTAAAGTGTCCAAGGTCTCTCTGGGGACAGGATGGTGCAATGAACTACAGTGAGCCTGGTGGAAGTCCAGTAGTTGAGCCCTCTAGGCAGACGGGCAGCGAGGCCAAAGCTCTGAGCTAGACACGCTAGAGATACCACAAGGCTGTGGTGCAGGTGACGTGCGGTAAACATGGGGGGAACGGGTAAGAAGTGGTTCAGACAAAAGGCCAGGATCAGATCAAGGAGGGCCTCGTACACCATGTTCCCCCCATGTTATGGTGTGATTAAGAGGGTTTTGAGTAGGAAACTGACTTAATCTATCAAATGCTTATTACAGAATCCATCTGACTGCTGTGCAGAGAAATAGGCTGGCCAGGATAGTGGGAAAGCCAGGGCACACAGGGGCTGGTGTATAGTCTCAGAAAGAATAATCCGTGGCTTGTTCTAGGCAGGGCAGGTGAGAAGCTGCCTGACTCTACGTGCACTTGTTGATAGATTGGATATGGAAAATGAGAGATAGACCCAGCATGGTGGTGCACACCTGTAATCTCAGTATTTGGGAGGCTGAGACAGGACGATCACAGGTTTGAGGGCAGCCTCAGCTATTTAGTGAGACCCTTAGCAACTTAATGAGACCATATTTTTTTTTTTTTTTTTTTTTTTTTTTTTG
>PVLC010023573.1:0-25625 GCA_004027655.1 Graphiurus murinus
CATGGATGGATATACAGCTGGGGATGGAGAGGAGAGCTGTCAAGAGAAGACCAACACCAACACTCCAAAAGTAAAAATTAAAGGAGGGGCAGGGGGAAACAAGCTGCTAGAAATGGAAACATTTCATTCCAAATAAATTTGTCTCTTAATGACACTAGTGACCCATGTGTGTAAGGGGTCACCCTTCCCACAAAGCCTAGCTCTCAGATACCTACTTTTCCTCTGTTCTCCTGGCTTGAGACCTCTGTAGACATACAAGGTGCATTGATGATGATGCTTAAGTTTTCTGGTGTGCAACAGAAGCAGGGAGAGGGAAAGTGGCAGTAATAGCAGCAGTAGAGCAGAGAAGCAAGATTCATACTGGAAAAAGGAAGAGGGATTACCAGACTCACAGTTTAATTCCTTCACTGTTAGTAGTCAATTTAATTCCTTGCCTACAGAAACATTTCCTAAACTGAGGATTCGAAATTGCTTTCCTCATCTTAATGATGCAAGTGCTGTCGAAAGTTTTCATGCAACCAGGTATGGTGATGCATGTCTGTGATCCCTGCACTAGGGAGACTGACACAGGAGGATTACAGGTTCCATGTCAGCCTCAGCAATTTGGTGAAACACTCAGCAACCCTGTTTTAAAACAAAAACCAAAAAAGGACTTGGTGTATATCTTGAAGGTAAAATGCCCCTGGGTTCAATCCCTAGTAACACACACACACACACACACACACACACACACACACACACACACACACTCCCCAATTCACACACCACCTTCAGAGTTCTAAAGATCACCCAAGGTTGTCCATATTTTCTTTTTAAAGGGTAAGCTGTTAGATCCCTAAGGAAAATCATTTACATGAGATTAACTAATGATATCCCATGGTAAAGGGGAAGGATATTTTTCTAAGCAATAGCCATTCCACCTCACAATTCTATCACTTGCTCTTTGTGTCTTCCTCATTCATTCTGGCTTTTACTTATTCTTTAATCTTACAAAAGGATGTTCATTCAATATTTCAAAAATAAACACGACTCTTGGTACCACATGGACATACAGGCTGAGATGTCTAGTCTTCTGTACAGTGCAGAAATTCCATCATCAATTCACAGAATTTTTACACATCCTGTTCAATACCAGATTGTAATACCTTTCTACCTCTAGTTATTAACTAGATGAGTGTTGAACACTTACCACTATGCAAAAACATTTAGAGCAATACTGAAATCCAAGCACAAGATGCCAAAGAAAATGATGCACAATAAAAACAAAACAAAACAAAACAAAAAACAAAAACAGAAGAGAGCAGAACCAGAAACTAAGTGCAAAGAAAATTCAGCTTAAAGTTAGACTATTGTTCCTTATTTTAACCATCCTTATGTGTGTCTAGTGATATCTCATTGTGGTTATAATATATCTTTCCTAATGATTAATGATGTTAAACAAATTTTCATCTTCTTACTTGCCATTATATATCCTCTGGTGAAATGGTTACTTTGTTTCTTTTTATTGTTGAATTTTTAAAGTATTTTATATGTTATAGATACTAAGACTTTGTTGAATATATGGCTTGAAAAAAATGTTTTTCTACACTGTAGTGTGTCTACTCTTTTGATGTTAAGATTCTCTGAAATATTCCTGCCTTCCTCTTCCTCCTCCTCCTCTTCTTCCTCCTTCTTCTTTTGTGTGTGTATGATACTGGGGATTGAAATCAGGAACATTCTGCCACTGAATTACACCCCAGCCTTGGAAACAGGGTCTTACTAGGTTGGGGGAGTCTTTGTTACTGACACTATCCACGAACCTGTATCAATCTGCCAAGTACTTGTATTCTATACCACCACCTCTGGCAAAATGTACATGACTTGAAAACAATTTCTCCTACTCTGCAGTGTGTCTACTCCTTTGATGTTAAGATCAATGTGCCCAGTCCTAGATTCCCTGAAATCCTAAAATGTTCCTCCCCTTTCTCTTCCTCCCTCCCCTCCTCCTCCTCCTCCTCCTTCTCTTCCTCCTTCTCTCTTTCTTCTTCTTTTCTTCTTCCTTTCGTGTGTGTGTGTGTGTGTGTGTGTGTGTGTGTGTGTGTGTGTGCGTGGTACTGGGGATTGAACCCAGGGGCATTCTACCACCGAACTACTCCCCCAGCCCTTTTTATGTTCTGTTTGGAAACATGGTCTCACTATGTTGCTGAGAGTCTTGCTGTTTTGCTGACACTAAAAATGAACCTATGTCAGTCTCCCAAGCATTCAGATTATAGGCATTTGCCACCACATCTGGCAGAATGCTTCTTTTTAAAAAACTTAAACTTATATTTACTTTGAAGACCATAATACATGTTGAATTTGTTTTTATATAAAATTGATAATTAGGTTGTTTCCTTATGAATGCCCATTTGCCCCAGCAGCATTTGCCAAAAAGACTATCTTCCTTCCATTGAATTAATTTTTCAATCTGGTAAAATATTCATTGGATATTTTTTGTGGCTTCTTTATTTTACTCCATTGACCTATGTAAGTATCTACCAGCCATTGTCACACAGACTTAATTGTAATAAGTATGCAATAAATATTGAAATTTAGTAAGTGGGTTCCTATACTCTTTCAAGTTGTTTTAATTTTCCTATTTCATTATAAATTTTAGAAAAAAATATAGCATACATGAACAAAAATCTTGCAAAACTGCTAGGAATTGTGTTAAACTTGTACATCAATTTGGGGAGAATAGTCATCTTGACTTTTTATTACATTTTGTCTTTAAATCCAAAATTACAAAATCTCCTTATATATCTTATTGATTTCTTTCATCAGATTCGTGTAGATAAAACACAAAGTTCTTTAAAAATTTTATTAGACTTACGCTGAATATTTTATCTTTTTAAAGCAACTTTATATTGCATTGTAGTTTTGAAATTAGCATCCATAAGTTCATTGAAAATACATTAATATGTAACTGATTTTTACATATTTATCTTGAGTTTGTGAGATTACTGAACTATTTACCAGTATTTTCTTTACTTTTGTAGATTATTTGCAAATTTCTGCATAGACAATTAAGTCATCTCCTAATAGAGACAGTTTCATTTTTGCCTTTACTATCAGAACATATTTTCTTCATTATTGTGCTGCTGAGAATAGCCAACAGTATGCTGAATAAGAATGATGAAATCAAACATCTCTCTCTCTCTCTCTATTGTAGTACTAAGAATTGAATCCAGAAGCATTCACACCATCATCTTATTTTATTATTATTTTTTTTGAAACACAGTCTCACTAAGTTGCAGAAGGCCTCAAGTTATTGAGGCTATCTGCAAACCTGTAGTCCTCCCATCTCAGCCTCCCAAGTACCATAATTACAAGCATGCACTACCCTGCCCAGCTCAGTGTTTGCTCTTAATCTTAGGGGAAGATGATTCACTTTTTATGTACAATGTTATTATACCTTTTCTTAAGATATTTTATTAAGTTAAAATTTTTCCTCTGTATTTCTATTTTTCTGAAATTTATTAAAATTATTGTGAATGAATGCTGGATTTTATTAAACAGCTAATCTGTGTGATGAAAATGATCATATCATTTCTCCTCACCCTTTTAATTTGCTGAATTACATTGATTAACTCTTGAATACTGAACCAGCTTTGCATAAATAAAATCCAGTTAATAATTAACAAAATGGAATTATCCCCAGTTAGTCATTATTGACAATTACTTTTATATATTTCTAAATTCTCTTTGCTAATATTTTGTTAAATAATTCTGCATCTATAGCCACGATTAATATTGGTCTGTAGTTTTCCTATTTTTAACTGTCTTTGGTTTGGGAATGAGGATAAAACTAGTTTCATGAAATCAACTGAGAAATGTCCTTTCTTCTATTTTCTGGAGGAAAAATTACATAATTGTTGTTGATTCTTCTTTAAAGATTTTATAGATGTTATTGAGAAAATCATATACTTGAATAAAGTTCATTTCTGATAATATTAATTTATTTATATATTTATTTATTTATTTATTTATTTATTGGTGCATTGTAATCATACATCTTTGTTAGGTACAAGCTGATAAAGACATATATGCACACATTTCTCCTTTAACCTCTTCTCCAATTCCCTCCCCACTCTCTCTCCGTCCCTTCTTCTCAAGTTCAGTTTAGTGATTGACTTTGATATATTTGTGAAAGTACATCATGTGCATTAGGGTGCCCCCCATCCATCACCTTCAGTTAAGTCAACTTCTTTGCTTATCTAGGGTTTCTCCTTTTTCATCTGGAGTCCCTCTTATGCCCCATCTTCTCCCTAGCATCTGTATATTAGGGAGAACATATGCTCTATTACCCTTTGTGACTGACTAATCTTACTTAACATAATGTTTTCCAGTTGTATCCATTTTCCTGCAAATAACATGACTTTTTTCTTCTTTATGGCTGAGTAAAATTCCATTGTGTACATATCCTATAGTTTTGTAATCCATTCATCTGTCGATGGACATCTTGGCTATTTCCATAGTTTGACAATTGCAAATTGTGCAGCTATAAACATAGATACACATGTGCCAGTCTGATAGTTTGGTTTCCATTCTTTTGGGTAGATACTCAGAAGTGGTATTGGTGGATCATATGATAGGTTCATTCCCATTTGTCTGAAGATTCTCCATACTGTTTTCCAAAGTGGTTGCACTAATTTGCAATCCCACCAACAATGTATTAGGGTTCCCACTTCTCCACACCCTCGCCAGCATTTGTTGTTGTTCGTGTTTTTTATGATTGCCATTCTGATTGGAGGTAAGCTAAATCTCAAGATAGTTTTGATTTGCATCTCTCTGATTGCTAATGATGTAGAACATTTCCTCATACATATATTGGCCATTTGTATCTCTTCTTTTGTGAAGTGTCTATTTAGATCCTTTGCCCATTTTTTGATTGGGTTATTTGTTTTCTTAGCTGTGAGTTTCTTGAGTTCTCTGTATATCCTAGATATTAGTCCTCAATCAGAAGAGTAGCTGGCAAAACTTTTCCCTGGGATGCAAGGCTGGGTCAAAATTTCTAAGAATATTATTTTAAACTCATTTCCTTAGTAGACATAAGGCAATTCAAATGACCTATTTCAGATTGAGTTCTGTCAGTTTCTCAGAATTTGGATAATGTTCAGAGTTGTCGCATTTATGTTTTTCAATATTTCTTTGCTGTGCTTTTGGTTTCCAATGTTTAATTCCTGATGTTAATTTGCATCTTCTCTCTTTCTTTTTTCAGTCTGAGAATTGTTAATTTTAATGATATTTACAAAGAAATCATTTTTTATTTCATTGATATTCTCAACAATTTCCATGTTGTGATGGCTAATCTGGATTGACAACTTGACTGGATTATGAATCACGTGGGATGATGTGGCTTTGGGTGTGTTGATGTGATTATTGGCTTATGTAATAGCAGATTGGAGAAAAAGTCCTTCCCTGAATGTAGGCATTATTGTTCAGATAGGTTCAGGACCTGGATAAAAAGAAGAAAACGCATGAATTATGCATGGTCCTTCCTGGGAAAACCATGTCTGCTCTTGCCTGACATATTAGTCTTCAGTTCTTTGAACTGGACTTTCACCATAATTTCTCTGGGGAATTTCCTGGCCTTTCCATCTTGGACTGGAAGTGCATTATCAGTTGCTCCTATTCTGAGACTCGAGCTTTTGGATTACTTAACCAGCTGCTGATTCCCCCAGCTCTCCACTGTCGGCAGCTACTTGGGACAACACTATTTTGTACTGTTAGTAGCTTTGATTAAAATCTCCTTTAAAAAATACACATCCTGTGAGTTCTGTTACTCTACCAAGCCCTGACTAATGCAAATTTGGGTAATTTGCTTGAGCAAATTAATACATTTCTTGGTTCCTGGTATGCAGCTATTGATTTGGCCAATGCTTTCTTCTCCATACCTATCCATAAGTCTCACCAGAAGAAATTTGCTTTCAGCTGGCAAAGCCAGCAGTATACATTTACTGTCCTTCCTCAACGATATATCAACTCTACCTCCCTGTGTCATAATTTAGTTCACAGAAATATTGACAAGCTTTCCCTTCCACAAGATATTCTGCTGCTTCAGTATATTGGTAATATTATGTTGACTAGAACAAATAAACAAGAAGTAGCAACAATCTGGATTTGTTAGTGAAGCATTCGCATGCCAGGATATGGGAAATAATTCCACCAAAAAATCAAGAGCCTTCTACTTCAGTGAAATTTCTAGGAGTCCAGTGGTGTGGAGTGTGCTGAAATATTCCTTCTAAGGTAAAAGTTGTTGCATCTGCCCCCCACTCCCCACAAGTAAGAAAGAGGTACAAAGCTTGGTGGACTTATTTGGCTTTTAAAGGCAAAACATTCCTCACTTGAGTGTGTTACTCTAGCCCATCTACCTAGAGACTCAAAAAACTGCTAGTTTTGAATGGGGCCTAGAAGAAGGCTTCGCAGCAGGTCCAAGCTGTTCTACCACTTGGACTTTATGATGCAGCAAATCCTATGGTACTTGAGGTGTTAGTGACAGATAGAGATGCTATTTGGAACCTTTCGCAAGCCCCCATAGGTGAATCACAGGGGAGTCTCTTGGGATTTTGGAGCAAGGCCTTGCCATCATATGTAAACAATTTTTCTTCCTTTGAGAAACAGCTCTTGGCTTGCTACTAGGCTTTAGTGGAAACTGAACACTTAACCATAGGCCAAGAAGTTACCATGCAACCAGAGCTGGCTCCCTATCATAAACTGGGTACTGTTTATAATAGGACATAGGAATACTAGGAGATGGACATGCATAAAGACGGACGTGCACAGCAGCGATCCATCATCAAATGGAAGTGGTTTACACATGATTGGGCACAAGTGGGTCCTGAATTCACAAGTAAATTACATGAAGAATTGGCCCAAATGTCCATAGGTCCTATTTCTGCTACAACACCTTCTGTCCTCCAGTGTGAACCTATGGCCTCATAGCGTATATCATATGATCAATTGACAGAGGAGGAGAAATTCAGACATGATTCATGGATGGTTCTGCACAATATGCAGACACTGCCTGAAAATGGACAGCTGCTGCACTACAACCCCTCTCAAGGACATCCCTGAAGGACAGTAGTAAGGGAAAATCTCAGTGGGCAGAACTTCATGCAGTACACCTGGTTGTACATTTTGCTTGGAAAGAAAAATGGCCAGGTATGCAATTATACACTGATTCCTGGGCCATGGCCAATGGTTTAGCTGGATGGTCAAGGACTTGGAAAGAAGATGATTGAAAGATTAGTGTTAAGACATTTAGGGAAGAGATATATGGTTAGATCTCTCCAAATGAACAAAGAATATTTCATGTTAATGCCCTTCAAAAGGTGACCTCGGCAGAGGAGGACTTTAATAATCAAGTGGGTAGGATGACCTGGTCTGTGGATAGCAGTTGATCCCTTTCCCCAACCATCCCTGTCATTGCTCAATGGGCTCATGGTCAAAGTGGCTATGGTTGTAGGGGTGGAGGCTATGCATAGGCTCAGCAACATGGACTTCCACACACCAATGTTGACCTGGCTTGGCCACTGCTTAGCAGTCAATCTTCCAGCAGTGGAGACTGATTGACACCAAGCCCCAGTCATCACATAACTCCCAGAGGTGATCAGCCAGCAACCTGGTGGCAAGTTGATTACATTAGACCCCTTCTATCGTGGAAGGGGCAGTGATTTGTTTTTACTGGAATAGATACTTACTCTGGGTATGTATTTGGTTTTTCTGCATATAAAGTCTCTGTCCAAAGTACCCTCTATGGACTTATAGAATGTCTTATTCACCATCATGGTATTCTATACAGCATTGTTTTTGACTAAGGAATTCACTTCACAACCAAAAAAGTGGAGCAATAGGCTCATGCTTATGGGATTCATTGGTATTATTATGTTCCCCACATATCTGAAGAAGCTCCTTTGATAGAATGGTGGAATGGCCTTTTAAAGACTCCATTATAGCACCATATAGGTGGCACTATTTTTTTTTTTTTGCAGTACTAGGGATTGAACTCAGGGGTGTTCTACCTCCGAGCTACACCCCCAGCCCTATTTTTTATTCTTTATTATTTTGAAACCGGGTCTCACTAAGTTGTGGAGTGCCTCACTAGGTAGCTGAGGCTGGTTGCGAACCCAGATCCTCCGGTCTCAGCCTTCCGAATGCTGGGATTACAAGCATGCGCCACCACGCCCGGCTTTAGGTGGCACTATTTTGCAGGACTGGGACAAGGTTCTCCAGAAGGCTGTAAGGCTGTATATTCTCTAAATCAGCATCCACTCTATGGTACTGTTTCCCCTATAGCCAGAATTCATGGGTACAGGAATCAAAGGGTACATATGATAATGGGAGCACTCACCATTTCCCCTAGTGACCCACTAGAAAAATGTTTTGCTTCCTCCTTCTGCAACCATATGCTCTGCTGTCCTCCATGTCTTAATTCCTGAAGGGGGTATTGCTTCTACCAGGAGGAACAACAATGATTCCACTAAACTGGAGGTTAAGATTTGCCCCTGACCACTTTGGTCTCCTGATGCCTCTGAATCAACAGGCTAAGAAGGTTGTTTTGGTGTTGTTAGGGGTGAATGATCCAGGTTACCAAGGGGAAATTTGACTATTATTCTATAATAATGGTAAAGAGAAGTACGCCTGGGAAGTAGCAGATCCCTTAAGGCATCTCCTAGTGTTCCTATGTCCTATTATAAAGATCAATGGGGGAAATACAAAACCTAATTCAGGCAAGATAAAAATTGTCTCAGACCCTCCAGGAATGAAGATGTGGGTCACCCCTCCAGGTAAAGAACCAGGACTCGATTAAGTGATTGCTTATGGCAGAGGGAATACAGAATGGCTTGTAGAAAAAGATAGTAATAACTACCAACTACAGCCAGGAGACCAGTTACAGAAATTAGGATTGTAATTGACATGAACATTTCTTTTCTATTTTAAGAATATGGTTGTGTGTTTGTGTGTATGTATATTTGCATATATAAAGCATATATGTCTGTGTTTTCTCTCTTCTCTTATTTCCCTATCATTTAACGTAATATTGTTGGACCTAGTATCAGTATTTAAGTGTTATTAAATTAGTATCTAAGTATCAGGAATAAGCATCACTCAGAAAACTTTGTCTCCTATTAGGGGAAGTAATTGGTGTGTTTTCCGTTGTATGTGGGATAGTGGAATGATTATATACATTAGGCGATTATTTGATATTGTTGTGTTTATTTGATGATTACTATGACTTAAAGAGACAGAATTGGGAATCAAGTTGACAAGGGGTAAATTTGTGACGGTTAATCTGTATTGTCAGCTTGACTGGATTATGAAACAGGGGTATGATGATGTGGTAATTGGTTTATATAATGGTAGATTGGAGGAGAAGTCCTACCTCAGATGTAGGCAACACTGAGATAGGCACAGGACTAGATAAAAAGAAGAAGGCTAACTGGGTATGGTGACACATGCTTGTAACCCCAATACTTGGGAAGCTGAGACAAGAGGATCACAGGTTCAAAGCCAGCTTTAGCAACTTAGTAAGGTTCTCAACAACTTAGCAAGATCCTTTTTCCAAATAAGAAATAAAATGGGTCCGGTGGTATAGACTGGAGCAGTAGGCCCCTGGGTTCCAGCATACCCAGTACCACCAAAAAAAAAAAAAAAGAAAAAAAAAACACAGGAGAAAGCTGTGTGATGCATGTGTGGTTCTTCCTGAGAAAAGTGTGTCTGCTCTGTCCTGGGATATTGCCTTCAGCTCGTCAAAGTGGACTTTCAGCATAATTTCTCTGGAAAGTTTCCTGGTCTTGCAGTCTTAGACTAGGATAGCATAATTAGTCACTCCTACTCTGAGACATGAGCTCTTGGACCACTTGATCAGCTGCTGGTTCCTCTGGCTTTCCACATGTAGGCAGCCATTTGGGACTACAGTGCTTTGAATTGTAACTTGATTTGATAAATCCCCTTTTATCATATACATATTCTGTGAGTTCTGTTACTTTAGCGAACCCTGACTAGTACACCTGTTTTTAATAATATTGATTTCTACTTTTTTCATTTCCTTCCATATGCTTTCTGCAGATTTTTATTTCATTTGCTGGCTTATTAAATGGGAACATAGATTATCTAATTTAGATTTTTTATTTTGTATTTAATGCTATAAATTTACCTCTCAGCACTACTGTAGCTGTCTTCCACAAATTTTCATATCTTCTTTTTCAGCATTTGAAAAGTATTGTGCCACTTCCTCTTCACAAAATTCTAATGAGAAAAACAGTATCATTTGAATTATTACCCCCATAAATAAGATATTCTTTTCCTCTGGCTGTTCACAAGATTTTTTCTCTAATTTCAAATTTTAGGAGTTTACTTGTGGTGTGTCTTGGCACACAAATCATTGAGTTTATATGTTTGCGGTTCTTGAATCATTCTGGTTTACATGTCTTGCAAAATTTGGAAAATTTCAACTGTTTTATTTTCAGTTATACCTTCCTTTTCATATCATTCCAGGTTTCAGATGACATAGATGTTAAATTGTTTGCTATCATCCTTCACACTCTATTCACTTTCACCCCTCTATTTCCCTCTATTTTCTCTTTGTTGTTCAGTTCATATAATCTTTCAGTTCAACTATGTTTTCTTTGAATTTTCTATTACACTGTTGAGAACATTTCCTGAACTGTTTTATTTTAAACAGTTTTGCATTATTTTAGCACAATGCATACTAACAATTAAAAAGACTTCACAGACTGGACTTGGTGATGCACTTCTGTGGGGCTTCCAGGAGGGGGGGCTGTGAGTCTTGGGAGGCTGAGAGGTGAGGATTGCAGGTTCAAGATCAGCCTCAACAACTTATTACGACCCTCAACAAGTTAGTGAGTACCAGTTTCCAAACAAAAAAACAAGAAAAGGGCTGGGGGTATAGCTCAGGGATAGAATGTCTCTGGGTTCAGTTCCTCCTACAGAAAGAGAGACAGAATAGTTCACAGGACTAAAGTTTTCCTTTTATGCAAATTCAATTCTGGATCAGTAATCTTAATTTACAGTTTTAGGATTAAAAACAAGAATGAATTGTTTAAATATATACCATTCTTTGGTCTATTTCTTTCACTGAGCTTTTTAGTTTATTTGTTAGTTCCAAAATTTTCACTGTTCTTTGTATCGTCTATTCCCTTGCTAACTTTTTTTATTATTATTTTTCTAAATTTTTCTCATTTTTCATTTGCTTCAAGCTTGTTCATTACTGTTCATTGTAGCATTATTATTGTGGGTATTTAAACTATTTTCTTGATAAATCTCCATGGTCTTAATATTTCAGGGTTGTTTTCTGTTGTCTTTCTATTTATCTTTCAATTTGAAATCTTCTTGCCTCTTGATATAACAAGTGTTTATTTTTCCCCCATCAAATCTTAGACATGTTTTACTCTGGAGTTAACTGTCTTTCTCTGATACATCTCAGTCAGGAGAAGGGCATACACCATCTTGTTCCTGGATGTAGGAATGTAAGATTTCCTTAGCTCCACTGACACTTGGAGATTAGGAAGTCCTTGTAACCACTGGGCTGGGGAGGATTTCTGTTTTCTCACATGGTCTCCACTGACATTGTACTGAGGAGGGTCCATTTTTTCTGGGTGATGGTGCAAATTCTGATTCTCACGGGCTGTCTCTGATACCACTCCAGTAGGGAAGAGTGGAAATGCCTTATTACCATAAAGTGAGAGTGGACATCCAGGCTTTCCACATGATCTCGCCTGACACCAGAGGAGCAGAGGCTGAATGCAAGTGGTCACATGTAAAGCCCCATGTTTCTACTTGGTATTTTCTGATAACAAATGGTATGGTTGGTTAGTAAATAGTGACAACTTTATAAATGCAGAAGTCAAGGTTCCCCACTGTCCTTGCTGACTAGGATTGAAATGGAGCCAGAGTCTTTTCTATGGTGTCCAGATAAAGTAGAGATGTCAGTATCTAAATATTTTCTTTCTTGCTAGGTTGCCCTTATCTTTGATCCTTTTACTCAAAAGGAACAGGCATCTGTTGGGGCGTTTTTGTTGTTGTTGGTCTCAGGTTGACAGCTTTTTTTTTGCAGTGCTGGGGATTAAACTCAGAAATATTCTACCTTCAAGCTATACCCCCAGCCCTATTTTTTATTCTTTATTTTGAAATAGGGTCTCACTAAATTTGTCAAATGCCTCACTAGGTAGCTGAGGGTGGCCGAGAACCGGGATCCTCCGGTCTCAGCCTCCCGAATGCTGCGATTACAAGCATGCGCCACCATGCCCGGCTCAACAGCTTTTTTTCTGTTCTTTTCTTTTCTTTTCTCTTCTTTTTTCTTTTCTGGTACTGAGGATTGAATCCAGAGGCATTCTACATCCAAGCTACATCCCCAGTCCGATTTTTTTTTTTTTTATTTGGAAACAGTGTCTCACTAGGTTAATGAAAGCCTTGCGAAGTTGCTGAGGCTGGACTTGAACCTGTGATCCTCCTGTCTCAGCCTCCCAAAGACTGGGATTACAAGCATGCCCAGCTAGGTTGACAGTTTTTTAAGCTCCTAGTCTGGGATATATGGTGCAAAGAGAACCCAGGGAATGCACCAGATGCCATCTCCATGGTTTTCAAGATCTCTAATTTGTTTGTTTGTTTGTTTGTTTGTGGCACTAGAGATTGAAGCTAGTGTCATTCTATCCCTATGCTACACTCTCAGTCTTCCCCTCTCTCAGGGTATTGAACCCAGGGGCATTCTACTTCTGAGCTACACCCTTAGCCCTATTTATTTATTTATTTATTTATTTATTTTGAAACAGAGTTTCAATAAGTTGCAAGGGCCTTACTAAGTTTTTTGAGTCTGGGCACAAACCTGTAATCCTCCTATCTCAGCCTAACAAGTAAATACTGAGATTACAGATGTGCATCACCATGCCTGGATTTTTTCTGTTTTTAAACAGAGTCTTGGAGCCAGGCATG
The DNA here is from genome assembly GCA_004027655.1 of Graphiurus murinus. Lineage (NCBI taxonomy): Eukaryota > Metazoa > Chordata > Mammalia > Rodentia > Gliridae > Graphiurus > Graphiurus murinus. The sequence goes on from PVLC010023573.1 coordinate 12,973, forward strand.
GTGGCACATGCTTGTAATCCCAGTACTGGGAGGCTGAGACAGGAGGATCCGAGTTCATGGCCAGCCTCAGCTACTTAGTGAGGTCCTCCACAACTTAGTGAAACCCTATTTCAAAATAAAGAATAAAAAACAGGGCTGGGGGTGTAGTCCAGAGGTAGAATGTCCCTGGTTTCAATCCCCAGTACCGCAAATAAACAAACAAAGAGGGTCTTGTTAATTTGCTGAGGCTTGTCTCCAATCTGCCATCCTCCTGTCTAAACCTCCCAACAACTGGGATTACAAGTGTGTGCTGCCACACCTGATTTCAAGATCCCTAATTAGTATGTCTTCTTCTCTCCACTTTTCAGGCTCTTCTTATGTTTGTTTTGTTGTAATGTCCAAAACTTTTAGTTGTAGTGAGCAGGAAGAACACGAAAATGTGTGTGTGTGTGTGTGTGTGTGTGTGTGTGTGTGTGTTTGTATACATATAGATTCAGTGTTCCCCAAAGCAGAATTCCTTTTTCTAATTTATAATGTTATTTTATGAATAAGCAAAATTTATTAGTGTTTGAATTTTCTTATTTATTTTCATTTCTGTTTGTAATTTTACAATGTTATTTAACAGTGTAATTTAGTATAGTTAATATAGTTTAATAATATTCTTTTGTTTTTATTATCTGTATCTGCATTTCTTATAGTTACTTTCTCTGGAAAAACGACCCCTTTAAGTTAATGGGAGTACTGTAATGGGAATTATTAATTTAACAACAATTAAAAAGATAATAATATTCACTGAAAATATTAGATGTAAAAAGTAAAAATATATGAGGATATAGCAAAAACCAAATCTATAAATCAAATAAAAGTTTATAGCCACTGAATGTAGGTCATTTTTTTGTTCATACAAGAGGTGTGGTTGTCTTAATTTCCATAGTGGTATAGTAGTAAGATTTGAACGGGCCTCCTCTGTTTCAGGCCTCAGTCCACTTATTCTCAGATCAGCCACTTCATTCTGAAGATTCAAATGCCAAGTTGGACATAGGGATGCATGCCTATGATCCTAATACTTGGGAGGCTTGGACTCAACATTACAGATTCAAGGCCAACCTCAGCAACTCAGTAAGATCTTCAACAACTTAGCAAGACTCTGTTTCAAAATATAAAGTAAAATATAGGGCTGGCATTGTGGCTTAGAGGTAGAATGCCCCTGGATTCAGACCTCAGTACCACAAAAAAAAAAAAGAAAGAAAGAAAGAAAGAAATTAAAGGCCTAATATCCAAGAATCTCTTGATTGATGGATAACTCAAGGTCATTGGAGACATGCTTCTCATTTCCTTGTCAGACATGGCAGGTCATGCTGGGTCCCCCGATAATACTTTTTGCATGGTTTCTGATGTTTTACTCTGGGTCTGCAGTTCTGAAACAATTAAGTTCCCCCTGGCACATAAACATGTCTCTCTCATGCATGAGGTAAATGTGGCGATCACAGTAAAACTCCACGTTGATTTCTGACCTCAAGTCCTCCAAGGAGTCTTCCTGATCTCTCAAGGGTGAAGTTTTACAAGGGAATCTTTGATTAAACCATAAGATTAAAGCAAATTCAAGTGGCTGGACAGCTCCCTATGCACTGCGTGTTTGAGAAGTCTCAAGAACATGTGTTATTCTTTTCAAAGTTGGTTGTAAATCAACTCTCTAAATTGTTTCCAGATCAGTGTTTTCAAGCACAGCATTAAAGTGATGGTTCTATCAGCCAAAACACTAATTCCTTCTCCTCCAATCACAAACACTGTTATAAATTCTCTTTACCTAATATAGAAGAAGGAGATGCCAATCCAACCCGTCATCTTTTCTGTAGGTCAGCACATGTGTTGTCTGAAAAAAAGCTGCTGTGAGCAATTTGGTCACACAACTTAGCACAGATTTTTTCAATAGATCAGCATCAGCTGTATGTCTGTGAAAAGATTTTGTCATAAATTCCAAAAATATCCTTCCTCAGATTTCTGAATACAATATCAAGTGAAAATGGACTATGCAAGTTGAACAGCGGTTGACTCATTGATAGGAAGATATTTTAGAGTCTTTTGCTAATTTTGAAATAAGAGCTGTGATTATCCTATTTCAAATATATGCAAAATCCATCTTTCAATCTCCTCCAGCTTTTTCTAGCCTAAACTTCAATTTCAATTAATTAATCTTTGATTAAAACATGATATTTTTACATCAGGCCAAATATAATAACAATAATGTATCATATATCCCGAAACTTCAATTTAACTAGATTTTAATACTGACTACTTGAAAATTGTGAATACGTCAATCATTACAAGATGTGTGTGTGATACTGCAGATTAAATCCAGAGACATTAGGCCTCTGAGCTATATCTCCAGCTCTATTTTATTTTTTGTTTTGAAATAAGGTCTCCCAAAGTTACCATGCACTGGCCTTGAACCTAAAATCATTCTCAGTCTTCTAAGTAGTGGGATTATAGTCATGCACTACCATACCTGGGTAATCAAAACAAAGATTCTTAAATGATTTCCATAGATGAACTGTAATTCATCCATATATATATATATATATGGGGTCTACAATAGCTGGACATGGTGGCACATTCTTGTAATCACAGCATTTGGGAGGCTGAGACCGGAGAATCCGGGTTCATGGCCAACCTCAGCTACCTAGTGAGGCACTCTGCAACTTAGTGAGACCTGGTTTCAAAATAAAGAATAAAAAATAGGGCTGGGGGTGTAGCTCGGAGGCAGAATACCCCTGAGTTCAATCTCCAGTACCACAAAAATTAAATGAATAAATAAGAGAAGGGGTCTACAGTCTATAACTTTAATTTGATTCTCAAAGATATCTTTCAATTCAAATTTCGCTACTGAATATTTTATCTTGGATAAATTTCCCAAACTCTTCATTTAAGTTAATTCTTATCACATGCACTCATGTGTCATGTAATGACAGGAACATGTTCTGATAAATATATGTCTAGCTAATTTTTTTCCATTGGGCAAATATCATAGGGTATGCTTACATATACTAAGATAGCTACAGTTCACTAAATAATATCATTTTATAGGACCACAATTGTATATGAAGTCTGTCATCTATCCAAATGTCACTATGTGAAACATGACTTTTCTTTTATTTCAGCACCCATAGCAATCTTTCCCTATTAAATTATAAATTCCATGAAAAAAGGGGTTATGTCTTAATAAACTTTAAGCATCATTTCCTAGCAAAGAGTTTGGCACACACTAGCCACAGGATATATATTTGTTGAATTAATGAAGTATCTAAAGTTGCTTAATATTTAAATTGGGGCTTACCATGAAGTATTCCTTTTATATTAGGGTTGCAACTATAACTATTTTTCTTTAGACAAAAATGAAAAGAACCCCCTTCATGAGTTATCAAACCACTGGCTAATTTATTTATAGTGTAAATGTGAATCAACACTTCCATATTTGTTATAAAAATTTAAATTCATTTATGTCATTTTTCCAATAAGCATTAATGAAGCATCCATTATTTAAATCTACTAGATATAAATTAACATGCGAAAGAAACTTCAAATAAGTTATGACTGTAGTATTGTTCTGGAATAGAGACAATGCAAACATTTCCTCTGTGGTCATGTAGAATATAGTCATGCTTACTGAAATGAAACCACCATGCCTGGAGTTTGAAATGGTCTTACTATGCAGTCTGGGCATGAGAAACCATTAACATAGACACAACAGTTCCAAGAATATATACTAACGTATAGCCTACATCAATTGCCAATAATTATCTTTTCTTTTAGTGGAAACAGAATAGTAGAGAAAAAGTAAATGGTGTTAAACTTTGAAGTCCATAATCCATGATTTCATAATGAGTTAATTACTATACTAGAAGAAAAGCTCAGCAGCCACACAAGGGAGTTCATCAACTATATTCGATGTAGGTGCGTGGTTATAAACATCCCCAATGTGATAGCCTCCCTCCCCCGAACATGAATATTATCAAATCCATAAAGGTGGCAGTTCATGTTCATGATCTGATGTCACAGACCTACTCTGGACTGGTAACTTTAAGGTCCTCCCATCTCATAGAATCAGATAAAGTCCGTTTTTTGTGTGTTTTCCAAACAACAAAAATACTCCACATGTCATCTTTGGAGGAGGAAAATATGATGGATGAGAAGAGAAAGAAAGATGTAGTTGGAAGAGGGATTGGAGCAGAACTGAAAAGCAAGAGTCCCTGATACTCTCAAGAAGACTTTATTGAAAGGAGGCTCTGGGGAGCTTCACTCACTGCAGCAAGGAAATTAAAAAGAAATCTATAGAGCTTTGGTTATCACTGTCATTAAGATACTATGCAGAGCAGGGATGCCAGGATGTAGCCTTGGAGTAGCATCTGGAGATCACGATTCTTCTGTCTCCAATGATGATCTGGGCATAAAACAAGATATTACAATGCTTAGTGACAGCTCGGTCCTGCCCTCTGAGAAAGTGACAGAGTTGGATGATTTCCAAATGTTAAACAGGCCATTTCTAATGATGTCCCTGTTTAGATATTTCAGGGACACAAATGTGATTTCTAGTCATGTGTCCACTCTTTGAAGTGGAGAGGGCAGGTGACCTCATGGGTTATTAAGCAGGACCCTTTTACTGTAAAGATTAACATAACATTGACAGTCAAGCTTGACAATTCTCTCCCCTCTATTTCCACTAACCTCTATTATGTGAATCACCTCTCCTTGACGTTAGATTATTTTTATGCCACTCTGCTCAGAGCTCTGTTATCTTTTCTTAAAAGTGTGAAAGGACTGTGTTCAAATATTCGTTTGAATGAATGAATGAATGAATGAATGAATGAATGAATGAATATGGCCTTAAGATCACATGCCACAGAAAAGAACAAGCAGAACCAGGTCAGACACAATATATAGAATGACAAAATACCCATGAAACGTATGTCCTTACAGATCATTAACCACAACTCCCTAATTATATAGAAGCTGAGCAAATGTTCTGACACTATTAGCTTCCTGTCCAGCACCTGAGACTAGTGACTATAAAAACCAAGGACTGAAGGCAGGTTCCCACTCTTTCCAAACATACAGCTAAGCTCTCAGAGTTTTGAGACCTTGTATGCTTCACAGGCTTAGTGCTTTTCTGGCAGAAGAGAATTCCCACAATTCATATGAAGGTATATCTCTCCAAGCCCCACAGCCAGAAAGTGGCTCCCAAAATGAGGGTGAATACTCATATCTACAGAAGACTAGAAAGTTTTGCAAAGTATAGGCTTTTTAAGGAATGACAGAGCAGATAGAAAACGAAAGGTAAGAATCCTTGGTCCTGCCATGCTGTTCTGAATTTTCCTGAACTACTTCCTAGAGTTACCTAGGGCCAACACAGGCTCTGGAAATATGTGTACCTTTCCCTCAAGCTTGTCTTCCCTACATTATCTCTGCATCACATCCTTCTGCAGTCTATAAACCCAGATTTTGCTCAAATGTTACCCTACGTTATAACTTCTTGAATCTGCTTATTACAATTATTCTAAAAATTACAAAAGTTCAATAAGAGTGGTCTATTTTTCCCCAAGCTGGAGAAACCAGAGCAAGAAAAGTTTTTCTTTGCCTAAACTTACCTCACAAATTACCATTTCAGTAAGAAATGACATTTTTAATAGATCTCCTCTTCACTGGCCCCCTAAAAACTTCACTGTGAGGTAAAAAAGCACATTGGAGAAAAGTGGGATGAAAAGACGATTTTCAATTTGAAAGGAAGATGTTTCATGAGTAGGTCTGATAAGGCAGAGCCAATAACAGCAAAAAGAGAGTGACTCACACTTGGCTAAAATGACAACTTGGTCCTTGGATGGAATGAAACAGAGGAGGAGGAAGCATACAATAAAATATCAAATAAAAGATGGGTGTGGTGGCTCACACCTATAATCCCAGTTTTGGGGAGGCTGGGAGAGGAGGATTGCAGATTTGAGGTCAGCTTCAGCAACTTAGTATGATACTCAGAAAATTTAGCAAGACCCTGTTACAAAATAAATAAAATAAAATAGGACTGAGGGTGAAGCTCTGATTTAGAATCTTCCTAAGTTCAATCACTAGACTCGCCCCTCCCGAAAAAAAAGGCAAGAAAAATATGGTGTGAAGAAAAGATACTAAGAATGTTCCTTCACATTCCAGGGAAACTTTAAAAGAATTTGTACACCATGAAACACATCTCAGATAAAACCTCAAACATAAACTCCATTTTAGCAACTCCATTGGAGTCTTCATTTGTCTTTTTTTAAGATAAAAAATACAAATGTGGCCAGCACATATTAAACCTAAGAGATCTACTTTACCTGAAGTATCAAACCAAAACATTTCTAATACTTTCATTAAAACTGACTTGTGAATAAATGTTTTCAGTTTGTTGAAGAATATGTCAACCCATCAACGCTATTAATTGAGCACAAACCAAGTACATGGTACTTGTGTATTGGTACCTAAAAATTCAGGATTTTATAAGAATGTCAGTAAAATTCACTATGAATTGGTAAACAATTCACACTTTGTTTTTGCAGTGTAACATAATTTCCCTTATCAGGTTATATTTACTATTATGTTGGGGTGACTTCATATTTAAAATTTCAGCAGTACAGATTAAACTACTCTCACTAAGTTTTGAGCAACATAGTATCAGTAATTTAGATGGTGACTCTGGTAGGCTGTATGTGGCATGAGTTGCTTCTAAATAATTATGATAAAATCCCAGGTAGTCTATATAACCTGAAGGAAGATCTGATGTCATTATTATTATTATTATTATTATTATTATTATTATTATTATTAGTGGTACTGGGGATTGAACTCAGGGGCACTCTCCCTCTGAGCTATACCCCCAGCCCTATTTTTTATTCTTTATTTTGAAACAGGGTCTCACTAAGTTCAAGAGGGCCTCACTAAGTAGCTGAGGCTAGCCAGGAACCTGGATCCTCCGGTCTCAGCCTCCCAAGTACTGGGATTACAAGCGTGTGCCACCATGCCAGGCAGATGATGTCTTCATTTTTACTACAAAAAATAGTATATTTGGTGTATTGAAACGTTTTTATTTGAGCACCTACTCTGTGACCAAATAAACCAACCTTTTTAAAGGCACAACAATCAATTTGTTGAATAGTTTGAAACATATGTTGCCAAACTTATTTGGCTTACAGCTACCTTTAAAAAAATTACTCAGCACTTCCTTGGAAATTGACCTTTATATGAGTAAACAGAAAGATGCAGCGACAAATTTGCATTCTTTTATGAATCTATATTTGCCCCCCAGAGGGTGATATCGCCCTCTTTGGGAATCTGTGGAAGGAATCTTCAATGATCTTTTTGTGTAGGCAACCTATAAACAGATGCTAGGATCTAAACAAAGGTCTGCTAATTGATGTAGCAGATGGTTTCAGTAGAGCCTAGGTTAGTCCTCAATGGAGATGCCAACATGTTAGGATTTGCTGGAATGAATATCAAACAGAACCCTCCAAAGCTGACTTCTAGGTGTGTTTGCAAAGGATTGATCTGAGAAGAGGCTTTGAGGACAATGCTAACAATGAACTCAGGTCAGGGTCTGAGCTGGTCCAGATGCATGCTGTAGTAATCCTTAAGCAGGCTCCTTGGGGCAAGATCTATGACAGCTACATTGGGGAGGGTAATTCACTTTACTGAGTTCAGGGGTTTAAATGCTAATCTCATTTAGAAGCACTGTCACAGGGATGCCCAGAAATAATATTTAGCCAGATACCAGGACATCCCCTGATCCAATCTAGTTGGCACCTAAAATTAATTCTCACACAGCTCATGGCTAGGATAGGCTGAATTGAATGAAGAAGCTTTCTCTTTGATGCAGAGAATGATTTAAACTCCAAAACAATGGGGAAAAAAACATGCATCAGAGTTTGACGAAGCAGACAACTGGTTTTTCCAGTGATGTTGGTGGCTGATTTTCCGATTTCAATGCAAAGCATCAATCTAATAAAAATATTCCTTTGGCCAAAGTGAAATGGAGCAAACATTAATAACAATGGGGATAAAATCGAAGGATGACTCATGCAGTATCCAGGAGAGATCTTCAGTTCAGCTAGCTAAGCCTGCACATCATTTCAGCATGAGATTCTGAATGCCTGTCATTCTCTAAGCACTTGTGTAAATAAAAAAGATGTAGCAGTCATGGACCCTGCCTCAAGGAGCTTGCAGGCTAATGTGGGGCACATGACACATAAATATTTTAAAACATAGTAGATGGTGATAAGTGCTATGTGTGTGGTACATACTGAATATTCTGTGTGTCCTAAAGGAGGAAAGATTATTTGAGTATTTCCAGTTGGCAAATCTAGAAAGCCTCCTTGATGGAAGCGATTCTGCTATACTTTAGACTCGCATAGCCACTGTCTTCTGACCACTTCTACGTGTCTGACCCAGTAGGCTCAAAATAGAATGCAGCAGTTTTGCCCCAACATTTATTCCTTCTTTCAAGTTCCCTTTGAAGTTCCATCTGTCAGAGGAACCAAGCTAGTGTTCTGGAAGTCAAATTGGACCTCTCTCTTTCTCATGTGCCATGATCAGGCACCATCAGTCACCCAGTTCTGTGAATACTATGTATTGGGTATTGTTGGAATTAGTCTTCTTTTTTTCACACCTCTAACACTGTTTAGAGTTATAAATTTCTGCAAAGGTCTCCTAATTTACTTTATAATTTAATCATGACATTGCTGAACTTCTGTAATAATTTTCTACCTCATTCAAAATAAGGCTTTAACTTTTCAGCTCCTTCACAAGCCAACACCTATCAGATTGCCTGTCATCTAGTAGGTGAACAATACAAAATTTCAAAATTAATAATAGGATGAATGGATTAGTGTTCAGATTGGATAGGTTTGGACCTAAAAATAAAATTGAGAAGCTGAGAAAGGTTAATACCAGGTTTCAGGCCAGCACATGGTAACTTAGCAAGACTTTGTTTCAAACAAAATGTAAAAAGGGTCAGGCATGGTAGTAAATACTTATAGTCCCAGTATTGGGAGGATTGGACAGAAAGATTATAGGTTCAAAACCAGCCTCTGCAACTTAGCAAGACTCTCGGTACCCTAGAGAGACCCTGTTTCAAAACAAAACAGAACAAAACAAAACAAAAAAAGGGATAGGAGTGTAGTTTGGAGGTAAAATGCCCTTGTGTTCAATCACCAGTACCACAAAAGAATTTTTTTAAAGGGTGGGGGTGTAGCTTAGAGGTAGAAAGCCCCTGGGTTCAATCCTCAGTACGAGAAGAAGGAAAATGATGATATGTTGGACATAATGATGGGATAAAGAAAATTCCAAGTAGAGAAAACATGCTCAGAGGTCCCGACCTTAGAAACTTACGAGTGTAGGCCACTAAGTCAAGGGTTGTTTCCTGTCCTTCACAACCTTTTTCCTATGAGAGCAGGAGAACCGCCTTAAAAATATCAGAATACACTTTCCAAATTGAAGATCAAATATGAAATCAGTACAGAGAAATAGAGTGAAAAGAGAGCAAAGAGAAGCAACGAAATGTAAAATGTTATATTATTTGTTATATTATTATTTTTTACTACTGGGGATTGAACCCACAGGCATTCTACCTCCAACCTACCTCCCCCAAGCCCAATTTTATTTCTTATTTGGAAACAGGGTCTTGCTAAGTTGCTGAGGCTGGCTGTGAATCTATGATCCTCTTGTCTCAGCCTCCCAAGTACTAGAATTACAAGCATGCGTCACCACACCTGGTTCGAAATGCTATTTTTATAAGATTTCTTTCTCCTATTTATATCCTTAATGCATTTTAAAAATATAGACTGAAATTAATGCTAAATTTTAGTTGCAATTATTGATATTTGGATCTTTAAGAAATATCATCACAAAAGTAAACTTTAAAAAAATTCTACAAAGAAAATAATTAAAAACGACCTTTAAATTAATTTAAAATATACATATGATTTAAATACTTGCATATATATTAAGATGAAATATTAAATCTGTCTTTTTTTGTTTGTTTTGCAGCAAATCTATGTATATTTCTAAAATATCTAGGATAAAAGTTGAGAAGTGACGGTTATTATTATTTTTCTTTTGGTACTGGGAATTGAACGCAGGGGCATTTTACCTCTGAAACATGGTCTCCATATTGCTCAGGATATCATTAAATTTCTGAGGCTGGGCTCAAACCTGTGATCCTGTGATCCTCCTGTTTCAACCTCCCAGATACTGGGATTAAAGGAATGCATCACCACTCCCAGCAGATTTAAACCTTTAAGCCAGGTATATGAAGTCAGGCAGTGGCAAAACAGGGGAAAAAATCCAGAAGGATGCAATGTTGATCTTTTCCCAAACTTGGACTTTGGACTAGAAAAAAAATGCACTTTAATCATTTTTCATTTCAACTATACAAAAAGTTTTCAGAACAGAAAAATTTCCATGCAAATAAAAAAAGAAAGATTTTTAAAAAACACTTCTATTTCTTTTTCTCTCAAAAATTTTTTTCTTTTCCCTCTTTTCTCAAAGTCTTAAAGCAGGGAAGAGATATCCCTAATATGAACATGTGTATAACACTATTTTTAAGTACATATTGCACATTACTCATAGAATTACTGAAAGATTTTGGAAAGGGGATTGAAGATAGATCCCAGGGTCATTCTATCTCTGAGCTTCACTCTGTCCTAATTTTTTTTTGTTTTGTTTTTGTTTCGAAACAGATTTTCTCTAAATTACTGCAGATCCCACTGAGTTGCTGAGGCTGGCCTTGAACCTACAAAATCCTCTGGTCTCAGCCTCCAAAGTACTGGGATTACAGGTTGTGTGCCTCCATACCTAGCTTTAAAACATTTGATCAAATAATTAATGTAAATTATTAGTCTCCTAAAATAATGGTAAGTTACCTCACTTAGTTGTTACTTTTAATCCCTTGAATTTCCGTTACTTCTATAGTAGAAAAGATTTGGAGACTATAAGTATTCTATAGATAGATTCTCTCTTAAATTTTGGATGACTTGCATGGTGGTAATCAGAAAAGAGAGACTACTTGTCTTTTAATAAATGCATGCATTAAAATCGCAAAGATGTCTTTTTCTCCAGGGACATTTTCAAACTTATTGGTCTAATGCAGTGTGTCAACAGAAACCTTAAAGAGTTGACATATTATGTAGCTATGTTTTGGTGCAGTGCTGTTGTGTTTGTGGCAATTGATGTTGTTTTAGTTTGCTTTTTAACCTTTACTCCTCTTGTTCTTGTCAGAATAACATATATTTTTTACATTAATTCAATCAGGTTACCCCAGGAGTCTCATAATGAAAATCTGCAGTCATTCCACTCATACTATCTTTTCCTCCCTGGAGTAGCAGCCTAACTTTTCTGGAGAATCACACTCAACTGCCTAGGCTTTTTTTTTTTTTTTTTTTTTTTTTTTTTTTTTTTTTTTTTTTTTTTTTTTTTTTTTTTTTTTTTTTTTTTTTTTTTTTTTTTTTTTTTTTTTTTTTTTTTTTTTTTTTTTTTTTTTTTTTTTTTTTTTTTTTTTTTTTTTTTTTTTTTTTTGGTATTTATTTTCCCTTTTCTAAAGCACATATTCACTTCTTGATTCTTCTAAATTTATAAAATTATTAATAATCCACTTTGTAAAACATAAAGATTTAGTGAGGCATGGTAGCACACATGTATAATCACAGTATTTGGAAGGTTGAGGCAGGAAGATTGTAGGTTCGAGGCCAGCCTCAGCAACTTAGCAAGATCCTGTTTCAAAATAAAAATAAACTAGGCCTGAAGGTGTAGCTCAGAGATATAACACCCCTAAGTTCAATTCCCAGTATCACTCAAAAGAACAAGCAAAGAAATAAAATATAAAGATTTAATTATCTTCCATCATACACACAATATATTTAAATAACTATTTTAGAGATATTAAATATTAGTGTTTATGATTATAAAGTATGATTCACACAAATGTCAAGTGATAATAAATGCCTATCTAAGTAACCTTTAGTTTGCCATTTGCTCCAGTAGATACCATTCACCTTTTCTATGACTCCCTTTTTTAACCAAATGCTGTCTAAGGTCAGATTGTGTATTATGTTCCCCTTTTCCTCCTGGAAACCTTATCTCAGAACTGTGTAACCACCAGCACCAGGTCCCTTAGGTCCCTTGGCCCTCTGTGAACTGCCTTCTGGAAATCAATCTCTCTCTTTCTTACTTTTATTGGTGCATTGTAATTATCCATCTTAGTTAGGTTCAAAGTGATACATACATATATATGGCACTTGCTGCTTTTCCCTCTGGATCCCCCACCACATACATGTGAGTGAGATTGCTAGTGATACCTTCAATATGGGCACAGCATCATTTGAACTCTTCCCTTCATCAGTTCTTTTTCTCCTTCCCAACACCCTTCCCTGGTCCCCTTCCACTATTCTACTGGTCTGTCTCAACTATCTGAAGTCACAATTATTTTCTGCTTTCTCTCCAGCTTCCACATATGAGAGAAAACACACAGCCCTTGACTTCCTGAGACTGGCTGATTTCACTTAGCATAATATGCTCTAGTTTCATCCATTTTTCATGATGTACTTTTGTTCTTCTTTATGGTTGGAGACGTCCCTTTACCTTCCTCTTGTGGTAAATTCATTGTT